>ML848990.1:8433-23818 GCA_009831015.1 Picea engelmannii
GAGTGGATGTTAAGGTGGTAAAGAGCAAGATTAAACTTTCCTAAGCATAACCTAACCCTCCCAACCTTTTCCAACCTATTCTAACCCCTTACCCACTTTCTACACTCAAAAATCATGGCCCCCTAGGGCAAGTGACGTTTTTCTTTGGTGGAGGTTGTTGTGACTTATTTGGGGCTCCCTCTCATGAGTTATGACTCCCTTTGACTTCCACATCACCTCCTAGGATGGTCCCACTCATTTTTTTTCATTAATTCGCCTCCATTTCTTCATTTTTACACTTTTTTTGCTCCCTCCAAGAGGAGTTACGCCCCCCCTCTTCTAGAAACTCCACAAATGATTTTTTAAAAATTATTTGAGACCTCTCACCTTCCTTGGCATCAATCCCAAGGCCTCTCACACCTCTTTGCTTGATCCCAACACCTCCTACTTTTTTCTACACCATAGATCTAGTTTTCAAACCCTAGATGGTGTACCCACTCATTGAGATTTGCTCATTTGATGTGGATTTGACACTTGGACTTCATCCAAGTGCCTTCACTTTGCCTCGTGAGGTATAAATACAACCCTTCCTCACCCTTTTTCCTCACCATTCTTTGAGCTATTGTTATGCTACCGAAATCTTGCCATCTTCTTGCTCTTGCCATCTTCCACTCACTCATTTTCTCTTGAGATCTTTGGAGCAATTAGTTGCCCAAGACTCTCACATTTTTGGATGCAATAAAGAAAAGCTTTGGAGGAACTTTGGATCTACTAATATTAGTCTTGTGATCAACTAAATATGAGGTGATTTTGTTCCTTTTCATTGTATGGTTTTATATGTAAGCATCTTGGGTAAATTAGTTTACTTGGGTAGGTCAAATAAACATTAGTGTTGATGATCTATGTATTGGTGATTAGATAGGGTTTTGAATTAGTTCAATATTGCTATACTAATCAATATACTATGCTGCTATGAACTCATATTGTGTTTAGTGTGCAGATTTGCTTCACAGGTTGTGGTTTGGAAGGGACTTTAGAGTAGATTTCAACCATAGCTTGCACAAACTCCTTGCATTTTTTTTTGGATCTGATATATTGTTGTTGTTCCATCTTATTTTCTGTAGCTAACCATCTTTTAGATAGGTCAAAATATTAAAGTTTTATTTCTGATTTGTTTGGCTGGAAATTTCTGTGTAAAAACATAAATTTTCTGCAACATATTTGGTGTTTTTGCAGCATTTCCAGCAAACTTTTGCTTGCTGTTTTTTGCAGGTTAGTGACAGATTTGAAGGTGTATGCTGTCCAAAAGCACCTAGGAGGCTTCCCAAACACTTCTTCTTGGTTTGGTAACAATTTCTCCTTCTCTCTCTTTTTAATTTCTAAGTTTCTTCAATATTTCTCATTCTTTTTGGGCCCTAAATCTAAATCTAACTTAGATTAGTTTACCTATTCTTTAAATTAGTTTATTCTTTTGTCCATAATATTGTTAGTTTAGTTTCTATTTCATTTCATTATTTTGTTATAATCTAAGCTACCCTCTTTGGCCAATATTGGAAGGCTTGCCACCACCTTGGCCATTGAAGTGGTGTTTCCTTTTCAATTTTATTCATTTGCTTTAAAAATCCAATATAATAATCATAAGTATTAATAGTGCTAAGATAGTTTCTGCCTGAGCAGTCGGCCAGGAGTCGGTCTAGTCTCTCCTAGAGGACATAAGACTAAATGCCTTGCTTTTCTGTGCAGTTATATCTTAGTAGTATTAATCTCACTTGCCGACACCTTGGGGGAGTCATCTCCAAAATCGCCTTGGCTTAAAGGGAAATTTATATGTGATGAATTATAATTGCTATCTAGTTAGAATATCTTTAGTTATCATCATTTCCAAGTTTTATTTTCCTTAAGTCATTTCACTTTCATATGCTCATAATCTCATGCTTAAATGGTTAAATGATTTATAATGTCTTTTAGATGCTAAATCCTTGGTAACATAAGTCATTTAGCTTGTTTACAATCTTAGCATATGTGATCTAGTTTCTTGGGTTTAAGATCTCTAGCTTTAACTTGTTAAATCTTTACTTTCTTTAAAGTTTATATCTTTCACATTGATCTAACACTGTTACATGCATGATTGATGATAGATCTTAAATTCTAAGTTAAATGTTTACATGTTGATGTGATGCTCATGTGCTTAATAATCTTATATCTATTGTGACATAACTTCACATTTTAAGTCATTTTACTTTCTAAAAGCACTCTTTTAAGATTTAGTTATCTTGCTTCATTGGTTGATCTCACACATAACTTAAATCTTCTTTTCATGCAAGCTTAATTTTCTGTTTTATATAGCAAACTGTTCTTGCTTACATCTCACACTTTAACTTGCAAATATTATGTGGAATGGTTCATAACTAATTGGTTTATCTTTTGTATCATTTTCATATAATTTCATGTGGTGAATGCTTTTATTTTTAAGCTGTTTAACACACTTTTATAAGCACTTTTGCTCACGGCCATACCCTTAAACGCTCATTTTTGGAGGTCTAAAACTTGTCTAAAATACACCGAACACATCTAAAGACCCACCCGAGGGTCATAATAACACTTAGGAACATTTTTAGGGGCTTCATTCAACCATCTCCACCATCTAAAACGGGTGGGAGGAAAACAACGGAGGGTAGTGGCGGGGCACCGTCCCGTGGTTTCGTTGGGGAGATCCTTTCCGGGAAGTACTCCTACTGTCAGGGCTGACCTTGGAAGCTAGGGTAAGGCCTCGTTAGCCTTATTATCTTGAGCACCGGGCAGTCATCTGGCCAAGGGAGGAGGAGGTTTGAAGCACACATCTAGTTTAGGGGGAAGGGAAATAAAATTAATCAAATCTTTAATCAACTCCTTAAACACCTAGTTGCATAGATCACCTTTGTATGTTTGGGGTAGATGTATTGATAGGAACACATCATTGGTGATAATATTTTCATTGTCTTATCTATCTTAAGTGCAACTTGATGGTTAATATTTCTTAAGTCTAAGTGAATGTTTGAGTAGTCATTGAAATATCTTGTTAATTGATTGTTGTGGTGTGAGTCAAGAGAGTGTTGAGTATCCCACTTGGGGAGGCATCACTTTCTTTGATTCTTGAGTGCTTTTTGTGATTGTAGCCAGTGAAGGCAGTCCAATAGAGTAAGTGCTATTGGGGCATGCTTGGCAAATTGTTGAACACTTACACTTCTTTGTATCTTTGTATATTGTGGTATCGTTTGTATTATGGTGTAATCATTGTAAAACTTTGTATCATTTGTAAGTAATTTTAACCTTGGGTTTTTGGGTAGTTTGAAATTGATTTACTTGTAAAACCTTTGTAATAAACCACCCATAAACTCTAGTTGACCCCATTGCCCAACCTTAGGCACTAGTCTTAGTTGACTTAGGGAAAGGGCTGACTTACATTTAGATTAAGACTTGCACTTGCATTGCTGATTGAACATCTTAGGCTAGTTTTCCCCTTAGCCTTTAACCAATTAAAATTAACTCCTAGAACATTAACATTAAAATTAATCTAGTAACTAGGGACAACCCCCCTTGGCTTCCCTAGGAGTAAGCCTAGAAGGAAGAGGTTCCAGTCAAGGTGACAGTGTGGACTTGGAACCTAGACATTGTGTCTCCGAGGACACACTAAGTGAGTTGGACTTAGCTCATTCTAGCAAGTGTGTATTAGGACGGCAACACACTGAATTCTGCTTCATTTCATAACGTTTGCTTGGAAATTATGCTCTTTAACTTGTTCATACCTAGGAGGGTGGCATGATGCCTTAGTAATATGATCTCCCTTTAGGATGAGTTGCCACTGGGTGGGTCTATGAAAGGTCATCGTCCATTCCCTCCATACTTACCATTTTCCATCGTTATTCCTATCATATTCCCCCCACATTGGTTTGTGCATTAGGTTTGCCACACTAGGAAGGGTTATACCTTGCCTTGTGGGAAGAAGGGGTTGAAGGCCTGTTATCGCACAGTTTGTAGTTAAGGTAAAAGGAGGATGGATAAAGGGAAAATTGGCGCAACTGAGACTATCCTGCCACTGTCACCTCAATGGGATAACTCTTTCTATTTAGGGAGGTAAGGCCTAGGGGAGACGTCCCAGGTGGCCTGGGGTTTCTAAGAAGGCAAAGGCTTATGGCTAAGTAATATTATTCCCCCTCACAAGTCACCACTGATCAGAAAGTCCGGATTAATAGCCAATAAAGATAAAGACAACCGGAATTAGTAACTCATCAATGTTATCAACCATGTCACTATCTGTATCATAACATGCAGGATTTGAAGTTTTCAAGGACTCATTTATCTCCTCCTTATCTCTCCCATCATAAAGTAGAGCATCATCAAAATCTTGGGGAGGAGGGTAACTTACTGTTTCTTCTTGTGCAGGAGCTTTGAGGACTTGCGTGTTTTGAACATGCGTTATTGTTTCATCCTCATGAACTGCCTCTTCATCTTCAATTGTACAACAGGGAAGATCTACTTCTTTCAGGGATTCCATTCCTCCTTCACTCTCTGAATCATGGAACAAGATATCATCAACATCCTAAAAAGGAAAGTGACTAACCTCATCGCCTTGTTGTTGTGCAGGGGGGAAAGGTTTGTGGATGGCTTTGTCAGAGGGAGGAGCACATGTTGATACTTCATTTTTTTGCTTAGGTTCCATCTCCTCAACCATGTCTTCATTCTGTTGGTTAAAAACTTGTTCCCTTCTTTCTTGTGAGTCATCAGTAAAGGTTTCAAGGGAAACTAGTTTTTTCAAACTGAGAGTGTCCGATGTATCTTCAGGGTCATTGATTTTGGTTTCTAGAGAGAAGATGTGTTTTCTCTCGGAAAAAGAAATGTTTGCCTTGATTTGTATGGCCATGCTATAAGCTTCGTGGAGTGTTTTTGGCCTCTTCTTACTCAGGAGGAACCCTAAGTGCACCAAAAGTGCATAAGGTTCTTTTCTCCAGGGGTACAGGTAGTAGGAATTTGGTATAGCAATCTTTGAAACCTACCCTCAAAATCCCTGACAGTCTCGTTCTCGGTTTGTCTTATACAATCGAGTTTCTTTAGTAACTTTTGGACATCTTTCAATTTCATACCCCAGTTCTTGAGAAAGATCAGTTCTAACTGGTCCATAGATGTGATGCTAGCAATAGGGAGATTATCATACCATTCTCTAACATTCCCATGAAGAGTGGCAGAGAAAAGTTTCATCACTAAATCCTCAGCATCATCACTAACAGGATGGAGTTAGAAAAAGGACCAAAAATAAACCATATGATAATCAACTCTTTCCTCATCACTACCAGTGAATTTAGGGAGCCATTTTCGTACTTTGGGGGCATTTGTCTGGGGTATCCCGGGATTTTACTCATGTCTAAAGGTTTGAAGTTCCCCGGGTCCCATTGAGAAGTCATAGTTGGCTTCGTCATCAGTGTGGTCGCCACATAATTTTCTTGAAATTATCAAAGAAATAAGGGAATCACCCCCAGTGGAGTCGCGAGGTAAGCTTTGTAAGATAAGGACTCTTGAGGAAAGACTTACCGAAAAGTGTCGTCTTGAGGAGAATTGACTCAGTGTTCCCCGACAACGACGCCAAAATGTTATCGCACAGTTTGTAGTTAAGGTAAAAGGAGGATGGATAAAGGGCAAACTGGCGCAACTGAGACTATCCCACCACTGTCACCTCAATGGGATAACTCTTTCTGTTTAGGGAGGTAAGGCCCAGGGGAGACGTCCTCGATGACCTGGGGTTTTGAGAAGGCAAAGGCTTATGGCTAAGTAATATTATTCCCCCTCACAAGTCACCACCGATCAGAAAGTCCGACTTAATAGCCTCTTATCGCACAGTTTGTAGACACAAGAAAGGCTAAGGAGTAGTAGGTCAAACTGGCGAAACAGGAACCTTCCCCACTCAATGTCACCACAATGGGGAGGTTCTTTCTATTTAGGGAGGCTAGGCCCAGGGGAGACGTCCCCGGTAACCTGAGGTTTTGAAAGGGCAAAGGCTAATAGTACAAAGATAAAGTTCCCCTTCACAGATTATCGCCAATCAGATAGTCTCGGCTAAACAACCAATAATAGAGTATAACCAAAGAAAAGAAAGGCACCTACTTGAGACAACACAACAAGGAAACTAATACGTGCAATCTTGGTTAGTACTTCATATAAATCAATGACTATCTGATATCCAGTATAAGTAGTTCAAAAAGTAAATATTGACAAAGTCAATGTTTGCAAAATGGCAATGATAAATATGTCACTTGTCAATAAATACAAGAATGATATGGCATCCAATATAATCAATCAATATTTAGTCTAACAAATGCCCTCAACTACCATTCAATTTGCTTACAAAGTGAAACGTTGCTGCACCAAGATGAAATAACCAAGGGTGACGTCAACAACTTAGGGTTAGTAGGTTAGGGTTAGTGTAGTTAGGGTTTCAATTCAAAAGAGTTTGAGAGTGTTTGGATCGAGGTCTTACTTCAACGTGAGGCTAGAGATCAATGCCTTAGGGTTAAATGGAGTCAAAAAAGTGAAGGACACACAGGTTGAAGGAGACGAGATTTTAAAAGGACTGGAGGGAAAATTTTCAAGGTGCTGCTAAAGCAGGGCCTCAAAGACAGAACCCTAGGGGAGAGAGGCTCACTCCGGTGTTGCAAAAGCAAGGCCTCGTGCTCTCTCCTCCTTCCTGGCAAACGGCTAGCTCAGATGAAGCACAAAAACAAGACGAGAGAGCTTAAAGAGGGTGAGTGTTGCTGCGACAAGGCTCTTTCTTCAAACCCTAAGGGAAAAACGACCCTAGGTGTAGATAACCTAGGCCTAGGACGTCTCCCTCTCTTGGATTTCTAAACGTACGACTAGCACAGGGGAAAGAGAAGCGACGTGTGTAGCTATGGCTAGGCTTTCTTCTTCTCTTTCAATGGCTAAAGGTTTCTCTATCAGGGGACATGAGACAACGACCTACTTGTGTGTTTGTCCCCCAGGGTTTTGATTCAACAATATTTATAAGCAATATGCAAGAAATTTAAACTACAACCATTCCATAAGAAGTTTTGCGGAAAAAGCACTTACAATTCATGAAGAAATAACCATGCAAACCCTAGTTGTAACACCTTCCTTCAAGAGAAACACCATAAATGCCAAAAATCTCTTCCTTCAACAAGTGCGCATCACTTAGTTCAGCCCAAAACCCCAATAGGGCGCTAAAAATGAGACCTCACTATGAGTGAGTAACAATTCATGATCAAAATGAGAGTGAAAACCCTCAATATATAGTGTATCAATGACCTAATTTTACTTTTTAGGTCATAAAAAGGCCGACAAGGCCATAATGTCAAAATCATACTGTTTTTTACATTAAATGCTAAATAAAAGCCCTAATCAAGTAAAAATGAGAGTAAAAGTCCCTTGAAGGGAGGCACTAGCCCTTTCTAGGGCAAATGAGACACCAAGGAGCAAAACGTTAGCCCCCTAGGGGCCTCTCCAACATGCCACATGTGCCACTGCTGCCCAGTTTGCCTCCAAAAGCATCCATGGAGCTGGATGACGTCATGGTGAAGCTGGATACGTCCCAAGCCTTCCAAGGTTGGCGTTCCACTGATAAGGGGTCATTCCCCCTAGGTCTAGTCTTGTCGGAGCGTCTCTGATGGAGCGTCCTCTTCCTTTTCGGTGCAAAAGCCTTGATCCATCTCCATCCTATCTCTACCCCTTGATGGGGTCTCAACATCCATCTGGTGGGCTCTTCAGCCCCATGGAGGTCCGAACTGGTCATCTCCCCATGTGTACTGGTCCAAATGGTACCTGTCCGTCGGGCATGGTCCTGCACATCAAAAGCTACGCCCTCCATGGGCTCATCAGTCACTGGGATCATAGCAATGTTAATCACATCTCATCATCAATATTATTAAACATATGCATAAAAACCCAAATACATTAGTCAATAGCTCAAAGATATTATAAAAACCTGCAATACAAGATTGGAGAAAAAGACAAGAAGCCCTATTGGGCTAGTATCCACAAGAAAAGGAAAGTTTCCAGGAAGGTTTCATCCAAGCCATGTAAGTGAGGTGATGTGTCTAGGGGATGTTTAGACATGTGGGTGCAGCGAGGGCCAAGGATGCATAATGTCATTTGTGGGTGCCTTTGTAGAAGGCGAGTTGTACCTATCATGGATGCATTTTTTCCAAGCCTGTTCTTGCCTTTATTCTTTTTCTTGCTTTATTCTTTTATTTGCTTTTTCTTCTTCTTCTTTTTATTCAAGGGCTAACTAGAGGACACTGCCTTGGCATGGTGACCAGAGCTGACAGTGTTACCCACAAGTACTTTCACAGAGATGAGAAGGCTGGCTCGTGATGAGACCCCCTTTCCCTTGGCCATGCAACCAAAGGTCACTGCCCTGGCGTGGTAACCAGATGGTGGCAATGTGATACTGTTAGGTACCCATGAAACTAATAGGTTGGCTCGTGATGAGACCCCCTATCCTCTGACTAGATCTTGTTTGTTATTTTCCAAGTCCCTCTTGTTTCTTGCTGAGAGGCCTTTTATTGCCTTCTCGGGGATCCCTGGGCGAAGCATCTCGAGGTTTCATTTTTAGGCTTTTGTCTTTTACCAGTTGCTTTTACCTTCTGGGCCTTTAACCCCTTCTTCCCACGAGATAAGGTGCAATCCTACAAATAGGTCAACCCAATGCCCGGACGAGGGGAATGGGATAGATGAGCGGGAGATAAGATGAAACAATGGTGCTATGATGGGAGCGGACGATGGCTTTTCAGAAATCCCCCAAGTGGCAAACCAAGACCTATGGGCACAGGCTTGCTAGGGCACCCTGTCAATTTCCCCAAGCATGGTCAAGTGGGCTAATCATTAATGTAAGATCCAAGCAGTTGTTAGAGATAAAAGGAATCATGTGCATATATTTAAAGGTTTCAATGATCAAAAGTGACACATACCATGATACCTGGACCAATTACCTCATGGAGCAAGAACCTCTTCCGATACAAGACCAAGCCGATGGTGATGGATGCTGCTGTTGCTAACAAGACAAATCTAATGGAAGAAGAAAACGATGGGCCCTCCAGGGCCATGCTCAGGTCAATCCTGGTCTCGGTACTCCATGTCTAGGACCTGTGGGCCTCGAGACATGATCTCCTAGTTATCCGTAAAAATCGGGGATAACATCTGGCTCCAACTCGAGGACTTGTGCTCACTGTAGAGCGCATGAGAACTTCAACATCTCTGTCATAACCTGTAGACCCGCTCAATCTCGATAGGGGCGTCAGTAACAAAAATGGGGCGGTAATGCCACCCCATCATACATAGATATATATGTAAACTGAAAGAAAACAATCAATAATGCAAATGTGGAAGCAAACTAACATGAAATGCAAATGTTATAATACATGAATACAAAATGCCTACTTACCTGCACTTACTTGTGAAGTCAGGTCCCCCCACCTTGGTGGGATTTGAGGAGGTGCCCGCTGATAGGTAATGGGCGCCTTCTTCCCTCTAAAGTGGATAGATAATATGAGTCGTTAACTGATTCCATTCCAACTTTGAAGGGTCCGAGCCATGACTGAGTGCTTCCTTTTACATTAGTTGGCTCTCCTTTCTGGGTATCCCACATCCATACCATGTCTCCCTCCTTGTACTTTCTGACTTTGTATTTGGTCGTTCCTTGGACAACCCTGGTGTATTGTGTTGAGGGAGGGCGGTGGGCTTCTGCTGTAAAAACTTTCTGTTGAGACGGGTGGATTTGTACATCATCTTCATGTTTCTTTAATATCTTCACCGTCCCAATTTCTTTGTTTTTGAATTCATCTAGGAGTTGTTGGTATTCTTCTTTCTTGGGCCATTTGATCTGATCAAAGTCCTCTTCTGTTGCAAAGGGCATATCTTCTGGAGAATACTTTTGAAAAGTCTGTATCATCTCGTTTTGCGCTTTGTTATTATTGACGGGGTGAGTAATATCTTGCACATGGTCCCTAGTTATTGGCACATTGAGGAGACGGCCTATCGTTCCATTTTTCAAAGGCAATTGCAAGAATGTGAGGTCTGTTATCGCACAGTTTGTAGTTTAGGTCATAGGCTAAAGGATGGAGGACAAACTGGCGCAACAGGAACCTTCTCGACCTAATGTCACCTCGATGGGGAGGTTCTTTCTGTTTAGGGAGGTTAGCCCATGGGAGACGTCCCCGGTAACCTGGGTTTTGAAGAGGCAGAAGATATAAGGTCAAGTTTTAAGAGTTCCCTCCTCACAGGTTACCACCAGTGTCAGATAGTCCGGCTAATCAACCAATAAAAGAAGTGTATGCCCTGTTGAAAACACCTGCCCGGAACAAGACAATAACAACACAATATATATATTTGCAGGCTATAACTCAAAGGGTTAGTACTTCCTTTAACTATCTGATTTTAATCAATAAGCAATGCAATAGATACAAGATGAAGTCAACGTTTTGTTAATTGGCTTATGAAAGATTATCAATTCATCAATATCTACCAAGATGACTAAGCCAACAGTATGTCCAATCAATAATTTGTTCAATAAATGCTTGAAATCATCACTCAATTGCTTATATTACACTTTTGCTGCGTCAAGATGAGATATTCAACTATGACGTCAGCAATGTTAGTTAGGGTTTCAAAATTAGGGTTTCAAAGAGTTGTTTTGTACACTAAAGCTTCAACGTTGGAGATCTAATTAGTGCCTTAGGGTATATGGAGTCAAAAGTAAGGGCACAAGGTCTCGGGAGGATGATAACTTAGAGACTAGAACGTAGGGTTCTATGGTGCTGCAAAGGCAGGGCCCTATAATCAAAACCCTAGGGGAAAGAGGCTTACTCCGGTGTTGCTTAAGCAAGGCCTCGTGCTCTTTCCTCCTTCTCTAAATAAACTTGGCAAAACGGCTAGCTCAAAGTATAATTTTAAGGGAGAAAGTGTTGCAATAACAAGGCTTTCAAACCCTAGAAGGTGAAACCCTAGGTGTAGGCAATCTAGGCCTAGGACGTCTCCTTTTTTCAACTTATGGACTTCAACGCTAGCGCAGAAGATAGAAGATAAGTGTAGCAACAACTAGGCTCTATCTCTTTTCTTCAATGGCTGAAAAATATTTCTCAACAAGAGGACATGTAACAATAACCTACTTGTGTGCTTGTTACCTAGGGTTTTAAATCAACAATACAATAAGAAAATGTAAGAAATTATACCTACAACCATTCATTTAAGAAGTTTTGCATGAAAATTCACTTACATGTCATGAAGAGAGCACAAGCAAACCCTAGTTGTAAACCTTCCTTGAGAGAAATGCCATAAATGCCAAGAAAAATCCTCCAATAGCAAGTGCGCCTCACTTAAACACCAAAATTACCCTAGTAGGGCACAAGAAATCAGATCTCACAAGAGAGTGAGTTGTGTTATGTTCAAATGAGGGAAAAACATCCTCAATATATATCATCCAATGACCTTTAATTTAAAAATTAGGTCATTAAAACAACCGACAAGGCCGACTATAAAAATTACACTGTTTTTACATTAACTGCTAAGTAAAAGACACAAAATGAGCAAAAGGTGGGACATCAAGCCCTTCTGAGGGAGACGTTGGCCCTTTTTGGGCTAGTCCAGCATCCAGAAGTCAGGCGTTAGCCCTTTTAGGGCTCCTCTAAGCTGCCACACGTGCCAGCAATCCCATCAAACTGCCACACGCTCAAGATGACGTCCAAATCTCCTGGGTGACGTCCTGTCCATCAAGAGGAAAACGTTCCATCTGAAGTGGGTCATCCCCCCTAGGCTGGGCTCAACCAAAGTGTCCTGGGTGGAACGTCCTTCTTTTTCTTGTGTGCAAAGGCTCATCATATCACTGTCCTGTCTCTGCCCCTGATGGGATCCCAACAACCATCTGATGGGCTTTTCAGCCCCATGGAGGTCCGAGCTAATCATCTCCCCATGTGTACCGGTCCATCGGGCATGGTCCTGCACATCAAAAACTTCACCCTCCACGGGCTCATTAGTCCTCGGGATCATAGCAATGTCAATCATATTTCATCATTAATTTTATCAAATGCATGCATAAGACCCCTAGCATATCATCTAATAGCTCAAAGACATTACATTGACCTACTATACAAAGCTGAAGAAAAAAGACAAGGTGACCTATTGGGCCAGTATCCATAAGAAAAGGAAAGTTCCCAAAGGACATTATTCAAGCTATGTAATACGAGGTGGTATGGTCTAAGGATGTCCAGACACAGTGGAGACCAGGGGTAGGTATTATTCGTTGGTGCCTTTGTAGGAGGCGAGTTGTACCTGTCATGGATGCAGTTCTTTCCAAGCCCCTTATTGCCTTTATTCTTTCTTTATTTATTACTTTTTTCTCTCTTTTTGCTTCAAGGTCTGACCAGAGGACACTGCCTTGGTGTGGTGACCAGAGTTGACAGTGTTACCCACGAGTATTTTCGCAGAAATGATAAGGCTGGCTTGTGATGACCCGCTTTCCCTTGGCCATGCAACCAAGGGTCATTGCCCTAGCGTGGTGACCAGATAATGGCAATGTCATACTGCTAGATATCTATGAACATAATGGGCCGGCTCGTGATGAGACCTCCCATCCTCTTGGCTAGGCCTTGTTTTATTATTTTTCCTCGGGTCCCTTTTGTTTCTTATCGAGAGGCTTTTTATTGCCTTCTCGGGGATCCCTGGGCGAGGCATCTCTAGGTTTTATTTCTTATGGCTTTTATCTTTTACCAGCTGCTTTTACCTCCTGGGCCTTTAGCCCCTTCTTCCCACAGGATAAAGTGTAACCCCTCAAATAGGTCATCCTAATGCTCGGACTAGGAGAATGGGATAGATGTATGGGAGATAAGATGTAAAATGATAATATGGTGGGAGCGGACGATGGCTCTTCAAATTCCCCCTGGTGGCTAACCAAAACCGATGGGTACAAGCTTGCTAGGGCACCCCGCTAATCCCCCCAACAATGGTCAAGTGGGTTAGTGTAAGATCCAAGTAGTTGTCAGAAATGTAAGGAACCTGATGCATATATTTGAAAGTTATGACGATCAAACATGACACATACCATGATACCTGGACCAATTACCTCGTGGAGCAAGAGTCTTCTCCGATGCAAGTCCAAGCCAATGGTGATGGATGCTGCTGCTGCTGACAGGACAACTCTGATGAAGAAGAAGAAGGATGGGCTCTCCAGGGCCATGCTCAGGTCAATCCTGCTTTCGGTACTCCATGTCTAGGACTTGTGGGCCTCGAGACATGATCTCCTAGTTATCCCTAGAAATCAGGGATAACAAGGTCCATCTCAAGGGCGCCACCTAACATTGCAGCAAACTTCCTAGATAACAACATCCCCCACACAACTGGGACATCAACTACCACAATGTCAATGTGGACCATCTTCTCTGGGTACTCCTTCAGGCAAACTTCAACATTCTCAACCACCCCGTGTGTGGGTATGGCTTTAGATTCGAAGCCACATACATTTCTATAAGGCCGTGTGACCTGCAAACCCACTTGTCGCATGACTTTGAGTGACATCATGTTGGCACCAACACCTGTATCTAACATGCAATTGTTGAGGTTCTTGCCGTTCATTGCCAACGTCATGAAGAAAGGAGGGTTCTCACCATATTGGACCCTGAAGTGATCAACTTACAACATAATAGGGGGGTCCATGGGTTCATCTGATCCCGAAAAGAAAGTGTCAAAGCGTTCCTTGATGGATGTGATCTTGATTGCTTCTTTCAGGGGACGTGTACATGCATTTTTGATAATGCCTCTTCGAAGTCAAAGTTTAGGTCAACCTTGCCAGCCTTGGATGTCTTGGGAAGAAGCATTTCCAGGGGTGGGGGCTTTGCCTGATTAGCAGCAGGTTGTTTCAAATTCTTTCTTCTGTACACCTGGAATTCTTGTTTCTTTAGCTTTTCTCGTGATTCTTGATCCAGGTTGTTTATTACCGCCATCCTTGCTGATCTGGCTGCTTCTTTCACGGCTTCCTGATGTTCTACATCTGTGATATTTATCTGAGGAAACTCCATGAAACAATCCATGTTGTTGACTTGTTGATGGCCACTATTGTAAGGCCACTCATGCTCCCAATGTGCTTCGTTGCATTCTAGGCACCAAGGATTTTCATCAACAACGTTTGCAGGGGCCAAGGTATTCAGAACTTCATGCTCATTCTTTGGTTTATAAAATTGGCCCCCTTTCTGGAATTGTCCTTTGTACGGGACCCTAGGCGCCTAGGTCTGAGATCTTTCCAACTTGACAATCCAGTTCATCATTTCCTCTTGATTTTTTATGATACCATCCATAGAGGCTTGTAGCTTGGCGATACTGGTACATAGATCTGAATTAGGCTTAGCATTGTGAACTATCTTTGGTTTAGTGTCTATTCTCCCCCTTGGGTTAGCAAAAGGCTCAATCTTGGATGAAAGGAGGTTTCCCTCTATTTTAGTAGCAAGCTCTTGGGCTTCCTAAATGGACTGGGGGTTTTTATCTCTGAGGAGATACCCCAGTTGGCCATTGAAAGATCTGGTGTAAACATGGATGAGGTAGTTATCTTTCGGATGATGGCTTGCGGGAATTCTTTGCAGTAAAGTCTCGAATCTGGTGTGGAACTCCCGAATGGATTCATTTTCATATTTGGCAAGGTTATTCAGTCGGGTGAGCAGCATATTAGGGTCTTCTTTGACACTCCATCTTTTGAGAAAGACCTCTTCAAGTCTATCCATGGTTTTGATGCTTCCATCGGGAAGGCTTAGGTACCAACACCTTGAGGCATCATAAAGAGTAGCGGAGAACAATTTCATGACCAAATCTTCAGCATCGTCACTAATGGGATGAAGCTGGAAAAATGCCCAAAAGTTGCTCATGTGCTCTTCGACACTAATTGCATCAGTACCGGTGAATTTAGGCAACCACTTCTCATACTTGGGTGGCATTTGCCTAGGGTAGCCTAGTATGGCTGACATGTCTAACGGTTTAAAAAGAGTAGATGACCATTGTCTTTGATTGTTGGCTGGGTTCGTTGTAGCGGTTTGAGAGCTAGACATGATTCTTAATGGAAGGCTTTTACCGAAGAGTGATTTGACAGCATGAGAGCTCTTGGAAGGCTTCCTTCTGTAAGACAAAGGAGGATTACTGAACCTCTTTTTGGTTTGTGGAGTCGGCAGATAGTTTTCTTGAAACTATCAAAGAAATAGGGAAAACACCCTAGTGGAGTCGCTAGGTAAGCTTGTAAGATAAGGTTCTGAGGCAAGGCTTACCGAAAAGATTTGTCGTTTGAGGAGAATTGACTCAGTGTTCCCCGACAACGGCGCCAAAATGTTATCGCACAGTTTGTAGACACAAGAAAGGCTAAGGAGCAGTA
>ML848992.1:4693-33222 GCA_009831015.1 Picea engelmannii
GGTCTAGTATTTCGGCCAATGGACATTTCTATTATGGGATGACTACCTTGTGTTTTGTGCCTTTCTACCTCCTCCTCCCTCTTTTCCTTGTGGGATTTCCTTCCTTCTTTCTTCGAAGGGCGCTCGAAGGTTTCATCCTCTGAGGAGCCTGAGCTTTCCTCTGGTGTTTTCTTGGCAATTTATGCATATGAAGGGTTAGAGGGGCTATCCTGATTGCTTTTGGTCTGATGTGCTTCCCCTCCCCCTTTGTTTAAAGGTGTTACTTCTGCCTGATCTCCATTCTCCTCGATTATATTTGCTTGCTTGTTCTGGGCATTTGTTGTCCCCTTTGGGTTAGCATCCGTTTCTAATCCATCTCTGTCACTGCTGGGACCTCTGATCAAATGGGTTTTACCTTTACCTTTTTTTGTGTTTGCATTTTTCTGAACTAGAGTCCATGACTCCCCATTATTTTTGTCTACTTGTTCCTCAGCTTTCTTCTTGCAATGCTTTGCAAAATGTCCATGCCCATGACAGTGTCTGCATTTAAATGATAATTGCTCATAATCCAGCTCCTGTACATGCGTCCACCCAGCTACGGTGAGGTTGATTACTTCCGGAAGACCCTCTTCTAAGTCCACTTCTACACAGATGCGAGCACAGGAGTATTGATCCTTTCTTGTTGCTTGGTCTATGTATTTTCCCAGTGTGTTACCGATAATCTGAAAGGATTTTTGGTTCCAGCAATGGAGAGGAAGGTGAGGGAGCCTGACCCACACCGGAACATCATATGGCACGTCTTGAGTGGGGTTGAAATCGGGAGTCCACTTGTTTAGGTAAAGTCCCTAAAGACCCATAAAGAATGGCCCGTTCCTAAAAACTAAGCCCCTGTCTTCCGGGTTCTCGAAGACGAATTCAAAAAAACCCTTTCCTACGAAGTAACTTTTGACTCCCTCTTTGATCAGAGGTCTCCAGTTTCTTTGAGTCCATTCTTCCACTGATTTAGGGGAGGGCCAGAGGCCCATAAATTGTCCTATGAGTCCTCTCTCGGCCAGATTCAGAGCTGCTTTACAAGTTTCTTCTACAGGCAGAGCCACCGTAGGGATCGAATCCATTTTCCTTACAAACTTTTGTTGGTTCGCTGAGGGCGGGCGCTTTGGACCAGCTGCAACCATATTTATGAAAGAAAGGACCTCGGGGGGCAGGTCGGGGTCCCCGGGAGCCTCCATGGATGCAGAGGGCGCTGAAGAACGACTGAGCGGGCTCAAAGATTTCAGAGGCACGCTGGGGCGGCCTCCCTGAGACACTCCTGGGCTTTCGCCCCACGCTCGAGCGAAAGAACACGAAACAAGGGGGACACGTGCTGTAATATTTCCGCTGGAGCTTCAACGGAAGGCTTGGAAAACCTACCTGAAGACAAAAGGGCCGAGTTCCGCCACCGACCAGTCTCCATCGTATTGTAATTTTAGGGACGTGAAAAGAATATCTTTTGTTTCACTGTCACTGTCATTAGAACAACTATTGTCCTCACTAATATGTAGATTCTTCCTTTTTCTGTAGGGATTTTCTCTCTTCTCAATCTTATCATTCTTGTAACTTTTGAATATGGAATGATCCTTTTCATTATTCTTTCCAATTTTTAAATAAGGGATTTTAGCTGTACAATGTTCTACTTCTTCACAATTAAAAAATTTAAAAAGAGGCTTACCTTTGTTTTTTCTTGATCCTTTATTGGGATTCCTAGCCAAGTTGGATTCTTCAGCATTTGATTCATAGTCTGAGTTGTCACTTGTTTTCTATCCTTATGTACTTTTCCATTTTGAAATTTCTAAGGATGATTTATTTGCATAAAGGTCTTATAGATTGTCCCAAATCTCTTTAGCTGATGTACATTGTCTCACTTTGGCTTTTTCTGAATCCAGTAAGCCACTCAAAATGGCATTCATGGCCATTTTATTGTTTTCACTTGCCTCCTTTGTAGTTGCATTTATTGGTGGAA
This sequence comes from Picea engelmannii, assembly GCA_009831015.1. Taxonomy (NCBI): domain Eukaryota; kingdom Viridiplantae; phylum Streptophyta; class Pinopsida; order Pinales; family Pinaceae; genus Picea; species Picea engelmannii. The sequence goes on from ML848992.1 coordinate 6,672, forward strand.
TTTTTGAGGGTGTGTAACCAATGGAAACTGGTTTCCAGACATAATACCCCAATGCCTTCATATATGTCTTCATTTTTATGCTCCAGAATACAAATTTTATTTCATCGAAAAAGGGAGTTGGCATCCAATCCATGTGTGCTATAGGGATTCACCTTCCAATGGTTATATTATTTTGAAGGACCTATTTTCTGATACCAACTATTAGCACACTTACTTACACTGAGAGCGTGGGGGGTGAATCAGTATGTTATTTTATTTTTTATTTTCTTACAATATTTATCAATATGTTATTTTACCAACTGTAGTAGTTAATGATAAATATAAATCCATGCAATCCATAGTACACAAAAATTTAATGTGGAAACCCAAATGGGAGAAAACCACAAAACAATTATTTTATAGAATCATGTAGACGCCAATCTATTGTTATAACGCTTGCAGGAACCAACCTGCAGGAGACACCAATCTCGTTTGTTGAACACCAACTCAGTAACAATGTTTGTAGGTACCAACCTATAGGAGACACCAATCCCCTTAGTTTAGAACCAACTCATCAATTCCTATAGGAACCAACCTACAACTACAATTTTTGCAAGAACCAACCTACAAGAGACACCAATTTCCTCAAACTATCAACAATTCCAAAATATATATTTCCTTCCTTAAATTGTACAATATGATATTGTGTCTTTGTTGTCACAACACTTTCCATCAGGTCATAATCTGCACAATTTCTGAAGTTCCTTTGACCTTGCACCTCCCAACCACCCTTATACAATCACATTCTTCTCTATTGCATTTTTTTCCATTCGAAAAAACTCTGAGCCTTAGAGCTTCTCTTCCTTTCGCATTCACTACTTTCTCACTTATGTGAAAAATAAATTCAAGAAATGTTATTTATACACTCCATGCTTCCATGGATTTTTCCACATACCAAAAATATGTCCATGGGGTCAGCTCCATATCTCTTTGAATCTTCCTCAAAAGCCAGATGCAAAAATCCTTTGAAACTGATCTCTAATCCCCCATTGGTTTGATGTGCGATGTGATCGTTGGTCCCTCTATATAAGTATCAATGCACAACTACTGTCAAATCATCCCTTGAATAAAATCACAATTGTCGATCTATTCACTACCCACCAAAATAAGAAACAAAACCTCCATGCTTAGTGGTCGTCCAATAATTCCATGTTTTTATCTTTTCCATCAATTTATTCTTAACATATTGGGACCATCAGGTCTTGAAACATATATCATACTACTCAATACTTAGTGTTCATCCAATATTTACATATTTTGATCTCTTCTGTCGATTTATTCTTAGTATATCAAGACATTGGAACCATTGGGTCTATCGGTCCACTAACCCACTACCCCCTTGAGCCTTTAAATGTTCATCCTCAATATTTTTTCCCCAATTTGGTATGCCACCGAGCTCACCATGCTACTGCGCTTATTGGTCTATTAGGACATCAACCCCCCCCAGGAATTCAACTTTGTGCCTCAATGGTTTGGTAGATCTGGTATGATGACTTGTTATCCACATGGTATCCTTCCATGTGTACTAGATGATGTGGCATTGATATGTGACTCCTGACATCGTCACATCCTCCAACCCTATTCAAACACCATGCTAACTTGGAATAATCATGTGGCTCGACACGTGGCACTGTCCTCACTTATGTATGGTTGTTGTCATGTTTTTTATGTGGCATCGTCATTGGGTGATCATCCCATCAAAATTTCAATACTACAACTTGAATCATCTGCCCTGATCTGGTATGGAACCTTTTCCATACTCTTATTTGCATCCATCGAGCGATCGACCAATCATCCCAATGATGCACCGCCCCCCCGAAACTTTAATACTATGCACTCAGGATTTTTCTCAATCCAGTTATGGAACCTTGTCTGCTAAGTTTTTTCTACCAGTAAATCGTCCCACCAAGTCACTAAGATCTCTTATCGATGCACTTTCATCCTTTTCTTTGATCTGATATACCTGTTGACATGACACAGAACATGTGGCCTGACATGCCTGCTTTTGTGGCTCTGATGTGGATCCCTTCGTGGCACTGACATAACATCAAACATTGAGGTATCAGACCACAGGTCCACGAGGACATTACCACTATGCTTTCACTCTACTAATATTTTATAAGTCGAGATTGGACCATCGGGAAATTGGCCTACCAGGCCCACGGGACTTGTACAATCCAGTGCTTCTATTCAATATTTCGATATCAAGTATGGAATATTTTCTTCCATGTTTCCACCATAGGCCCCCTGGAAACTTTAACACTACTCTTCAAGATATCACCTCGATCTGATATCCAGTATGGCATGGAACTAAAATGATTTCCATATTGTCTTTTTTTCTTACGTGGTGGATGGTGTGGCCTCTCCATGGTTTCTTTCATGGAATCTGAGTTGGCTCATCCATCAGGTATCAGGTCCTCGGGACTTTAACATAGTGCATATTCTTTGTGCTTCTGATATCTGATATTCTGATATCATATCATCAAGGCACGGGGACCACCGGACCACCAATGGATCAATCCATCATGCCCTTGACTACTTCAACACTGCAACAATCCTCTGATATTCGATATGTACTGGGATCCAATCCTTTGATCTTAGTCGTTGATTTCCAGAGGTCAATTGTCAGGATTTAATCCACTAAAATTTAACCCTTTGGACATGATTTTGCAACTTGTTCATTCTTATTCAAAGTATATGACAACGATTTTTCATTATAAACCTATCAAAGTTGTTATTCCTTATGAATGTGGGATATTGGCTTTTATATCGATCTGGTTAGTTGGGACCTCTCTTTCCAAGTTCATTGTTTCTCATCCCTCCAACGCATTCCTGAGCTTCCTTTGCATCATCCAACTTTAGAAAGCTACGATCATTCTGCCATAAGGCTCTTCACTTCCTTGATTTTGTCTCTTTTTTTAATATGGTTGTCTCATTCATCTTCCACTCGCTATTATATTCATGCCCGTGAAACTTAAATTTACTTTTGTTGGTTGTTCACAGTCGTCCTACCTTTGGGGAATTCTTAACACTTTCGTTCTTAGTCATTTTCTTGCTACGTAGAAGTTCATTCACGTGGAAACATTTTCTTCTTCCTCTAGTTTGATTTGCATCTTCCTCTATCTAGTTTGATTCTCTTTGGTTTTAGTAATATACCCCTGCCTGCGACATTCATGATTTTCATAATTATGTCTACCTTTGACATCAATGGAAACACAATTTCCAACAGTTGTTTGCTGTAAATTTTATGGGCTTGTTGCCCCTTGGTTTTCTTTTTTATGTTTGAGGCATATTTAAATTCGTTTTTAGAAGGAAAAATCATTTTTCGCAATGACGAGACTCATCATGGGTGTTGGTTATGTTATGTCAAGCGGTTGCATGATGTTGTGAGGGTAGGCCATGAAATTGGTCACTCATGAGATAAACTGATGGACATGCAACACTGTGAAGTCCTTATTCCTCAACGTCCAGTAGTCTTGCAAATAGGGGAAACTACAAAGTTAATAGGGTCTTTACAAGTTGCGCCACTCTTCCCAATGCTCAAAGTCGAATGTTTGAAGGACATGATGTATTTCACCCTTGGAGTACGCAAGTACATCCCGAAGGGAAAGGATGCATGACACCCTTAGCATTCTTATAAAATATTAGATGACTATGTAAAAATAATAATGAAAATTAATCAAAGGGAAAGGTACAAGTAAAAGTTCTTAGAGATTACCTTTAGTAAAATGATAAATTTCACTATGCCTTAGAAAAGAGTAAAAACTATTAAATGATTCAAGATGTAATTACTTAGTAAATTTTGGCTTAAAAAAAAAGAAGTGAAAATGAAATTAAAAGACAACTAGGAATTGAGATTGAGACAAAAAATGTGCATGTTTTATTTTGAAAAATTAATTAATGGGGGATTTTAAATACATAAGAACTCTAATGAAATGAAAAGTGGAGGAGAAAAAAAAATCGAAGAGACAAGAAAAGTTGGGAAACATTTAGGAGAGAAAAAAAGAGCCAATAAAATCTAGGAAACATCTAGAAAAAAAATCTAAGAGATAATAAAATATGGGAAACATTTAGAAGAAAAGCGAAGAGTCAACAAAAGCTAGGAAACATCTAGAAAAAAAATCTAAGAGTCAAGAAAGGATAAGAAACATCTAGGAGAAAAGCTAGGTGTCGAGAAAAGTTGAGGATTCTTGAGAAAAAGGTAAGAAACATCTAGGACTAATTTTAGGAAAGTAAGAAAATGGATGAGGGAAACAATTTATTTTATATTTTTAATTGATAATTTCATGTGCACTAGGGGGAGGAGTTATAAAAGAAAGATCTTGGGACAAGAGAGGGATGATTATTTTCCCTATTATTAGATGGTCGTTGTAACAACCAATTGACTTGTGAGTATGACTATTTGTGAGTTGGACTTGGTGTAACTTTGGAGGTGGGATCCTCAATGCCTAGGAGCATGAACACTATAGATAGATCTAGAGGTTGGACCTATAGAACACCGTTTCATCTCGGGGGGCCTTGGGGAAGAAGTCTACCCTTCGACATCGGGAGGGAGGTATCTGGTGAGTCCATTCAACAATCCAAAAGGTCTGATGAAAATTGTAGCAGTTCCAACAAGAATAATGAAGTTGGCGGAGAATTGACAAGATTGACGTAATATTGGGACCAATGACGCAAAAAATCCAATAGTCAATCTCATTGGAGATGGTATTCTTATATTCATTATTTGATTAAATTTAATTGTTTATATGATACTTCTATAGTATAATAATTGGTAAATTTTATTGTTATAATGTTGTAATGATAAATAAAGGCTATGAGTATGCATTTAATTGCACATTTGAAATTGAAAATTAACAAAGTTTCTTATAAGGATTGATATTTTGTGTGTAGCTAGTAAAGTACTCTCATTTCTAAATTTTGTTTCTTTGAATTGCAAGTTTATTAAGTTAAAAAATCTGCAATTACTTTCCAGTGGTGCTTCTTTTCTAACTTACATTTCGTGATACATTAAAACTATCATTTCATTGGTTCCTTAATAGTTGTAGCACTCATTAGAATAATAACAAATCATAGTTATCATTTTTTAAATAGAAACATATCCTCTCTTCTCTCGCACTTTACTAAAATTTGAATAAACATTTTTCCACTAACCTAGATATTGTATAAACATTGTTGGATTGCATGGCATTCTATATGTTCAAGTTATTTATCATTGTTGAGCATATATTTAGTTTCTTAGGTCCATAGGTCCTCCCTTTGGACATATTTCTAATGAATATGTCATTTATTGAATTTTATACTATCAATCAATGGAAAATTTTGTGAGCGGTCTTTAATTGATAATTAATAATGGATAAATTGTTGGGTATGTGTTATATTCTTTGAAAAATTAATCTCATGTAATGTACAGTGATATTACACTGATATGGGAGAAAATGGGGTTTGGGAGTGCTTTGCACCCCCAGCCAGGAGGGTTGCGGGGGAGCTCCTGAGAAAACAAAATTGGTCCCTTTTTTGGCAGTTTTATGTGTCCATTTTTTGTGGTTTTTTGGCACATGGTTTTTGTCGATGGTTTTCTAATTCTAGTTAAGGAATTAGAGTTGTTTACTAATCCAAGTCAATGGATTAGAGGTGTGTATGCCGCTAATCCTATATGTATAGTTTATTGTAAAAAATTAAAATGATGAATTCAATATTAGAGGTGCAACTTTAAACATGTTGTTGGTTTCCAGAGTAAAAATCTATGTGTAATGTGTGTATGTGCCATTGTATCTTTTTATTTATTAAGAATTTGTTTGTTGTAAATAATTGTACAAGGTTAAAATATACACAGTTCTACTCTGAATTACTGTCAATATGACACTAGTAGAATTTGGTAAATAAATTACTATGTGACTAAAACTTTTAGTCACAACAACAAAAAATGACTAAATTCTACTATTTTTTTGCAACACATGTATACATGACTAAAAAAATGACTAATTTGATTGTCGAGTAAAAAATAATTAGTGAGACACATAAAAATGACTAAATAAATGACAAATTTGATTGTGGGGTAAAGAAACACAACTAAATAAATATTATTCACACAAATCAAAATGACTAAAGATTCCTATAGACTAAATACTATTGAAGCTATTTTTCTTTTTTCACCATAAATATAAACCTTGTGCTTAGGCATAAGCATATTAGAAAGTTGTATATAATATTAAATAGAATATATGAAATTAATTAACCCTAGTACTAACAAATTCATCCAAAAATTATGAATGACGATCAACCTCTTTCACGTATTAATCTTCCTCCCCACCTTGTAGTTTAGAATGAAGATATGTTAATCAAAACATGTTTCACCCCTTGCGAGACATATCGCTTATACAAGCAACTATTTTCATGTGGTTGGGGCCATGTGCATTAAGTCCTAGTTAAATTTGGCATAATATTAGATGCCCCCATGGCCTCTTAGCCAAAGGGGTCTTTCAAGAGTGTTGCACACCAACTACAAATATACATTGTTAATTCTTCCATAATGGGAAGGCCTTGCTTGAAACATAAGAATATTAAACATAGGCTAAGAAATTTTTTTTAATCAAAACATAGGCTAAGAATTTTGTTTTTAACCAAAACATAGGCTAAGAAATTAACCTAGTGGTACATAACATGATATTCAGGGAGACATAACCTAGGCTAGTGGTACATAACATGATATTAAATGGAGACATGACCTAGGTTAGTGGTACATAACATATTGCAGTGAGACATGACCTAGGTTAGTGGTACATAACATATTATAGGGAGACATGGCCTAGGTTCACTCATGGAAACATACGTTTTTGTGCCACGCAGACACAAAGTACCACACCATGTTCATAATACACCAGTGGGAAAATACATGCATATTGATAAACCATAATTCCATACATTTGATATAGTTTGTAAAAATCATTGCAATTCATGAATATGCAGATTGGCGCAGAGTGGGAAAATATGGTGACTAAAGCAGAGTGGTAAAATACGGTCAGGATCAGTTGTAATTCGATGAGGCAAGACATCGTTTGTGCAAGTGGGGATTGTGAATGGATTGGTGTAGTGTAGAGGCGTGCAGGGTTAGGGTTGCAATGGTAGAGGACCAGTGTTGGATGAACCATTTGTGACTCATAGGTGGAGGGTGTAGCCCCTGGGAGTGTTTCCTCTGTGTTTTTCATTTGCATTTGTGTTTCCTTTGTGACTGAGGTGCATGACTGAGGTGCATTTGTGTTTCCTTTGTGACTAAGGTTGTCACACACCCAACCCCTTAAATACCATTTTGAGGAATGGGGCATCTAAATTTATCTTTCCTTAAACTTATCAAATTCTCCTTCCAATGTCTACATCCTCTTATACTCACCCGTAGTGTTCTAATGACTACTACCAGGCTCAAAATTGACCTCTGGTTTACAAGTTATGGTTTCCCAAAGTTCTTCGTCCATTCATTGGTTGAGGGCCACGTGGCTCCATCTCATTCATACCATCTCTAGGTTCCTACCTACCACAAGGAAGGTCCATCCATCAACTAATCCAATGAATAGGCATAATCCTCATCTAACACATAGGCTAGCGGGGAATTCTACGTTCAAGGCTTCAACGTTGAACGTACCCTTTATTTCCTGCATGCATGTCCTCTAGAGTCCTGAATTATAGAACTTATAAGGTGCTTCCATGTAGCTCTGGCCTTTGGCCCCTATCAACTTATCATCGACACTACACTCCAAACCTCTGGAGTCTCGGAATCCCGAAGGGTCCACCCTTGCATGTGGTGACATACTAGATATGAAGGAAAATACAGGTGGGTCTTGCATACTCCTCCCGCCAAATGGACCAAGCGGTGAGTGCCAGGTGTGATACATGACTAGGAAGAGATGACACATGGCCCCTTCAGTGGGTGACACGTGTCACATGTTAATGGTTCTAAAGGGTCTATGAAAAGCACCAATCTAGGTGACACGTGACACAATGATTGTGGTTCCACATCACCCTGGATGACATCATGGTTCCACATCACTTCACAGCTCTGACATTCAAGGATTCTACCTGATCCACACTCCTTTCCTCCTGGAGTAGAACTTCGTCGAAGCATTTTATGTGAGTCCTTCCTTTTGGTTGATCAGACAGTTGAGAGGGATCCTGAAGGGTCCTTAGATCGATGATATCCATTGCTTCGTAACTTTGGCATTCGAGAGTTTTGGTGTGTATTTTATAGCTTTATCCTAGAGTCTCGAACTCCAAACCACACCCGATCTATCACCACGTACACCTAGCATCCACGAACAGGATTTACTCCAACTTGCAGAGCTTCAAGGAAACTTACACTCTCTTTTGTTTTCACTTCGATACCTTTGGATGACCGGACTTCTAGATAATCGTTGATCTGTGGACACGCATCCCTCTACTCTCAATAAACCATATTAACTTCATGACTCTAGCATTCGAAAGTTTTGGCGTTAAACCACCCTTATTCTCTTGAAGTGGGACTTCACCGAAGTGCTTAGTGCTACCTCTTCACTAAGTTCAATCTAATGTCTAAGAGTGATTCCCACTGAATTTCTAGATCCACGACTCTCAATACTTCATGATTTCGACGTTTGGGGATTTTGATGATATATAAACCCCATTCTCACAGAGTGGAACTTTGCAGAAGTTTCCTCGGCGTGGATCCAATGACCAAGGGGTATCATGAATACTCTCAGATCGATGGTTCATGTTACTTCGCGATAACTAAATGGGTCAAGTTTTAATGGTGGGGAAAGTCTAACTGTCCTGGATAAGGAAACCTTCGAACATCGATTGACCTAGTGGGTAACCATAACTATCAGTTTCCTTCGACTGATTTATAAATGGTAGGGTTGAAACACTCTGGAGCTCCGATCTCCCGAAGTTCTGAAGCCAAAAGGCTCAACTTCTTTCAGGCCTAGCGCAGGGTTCCCCGACCTTGGTCACATGGGTCCTTTGAAAAATCCTATGGGATACGCACTAATTCCTTTAATTGTAAATGGGTTAAGGACATGGGCAAGAGCCCTCGGTCATATGGGTGAAAGGCCTGAAGGAGGCATCCTCCTTCCATAGGGTTTGAACTTAGAATTCCTGCGAGGGTAGGTTTTAGAGACTGACATGACTTAAACATTCCAATAAACCTTTCCCCGACACTATTGCAGGATTACATCTTACAACTCTCTAACTACTCAACGGAGTCAAGAATACACCCACTTAAAATCATGATTTCACAGAGAGATAATGTCATTTCAATTTTAGTACACAAAGTATGAAGATACTTATCAGAAAACCAGAGTTCGTGATATGACTACTGAAAGGGGTGCTTGTTTCCACCCAACCATAGGCACAACCACTCCTGATGGAATTATCGTTGGCCACCCCCAAGCTAGACCATGATTCTTTTAGAGAGACTCTTTCTTCTTAGTCAGCAATAGTCAGGGACGGAGGTTACTCTCCTCCTCCCACAAAACCATGGCAACTAGTTTTCTCTATACCAAGCAAGGAGGTATGACCTATTACTTCCATAGTCACTCGTCAGCCTCATTTATCAGCATGTAACGAAAACCTTGCCAACATATTATTACGCCTATAAAAATCTTATTTCCTCATTCTTGTCGAACTAGAGAACTGCAAAACACTCTTTTCTCTTCTCAAGATTGCTCTTTCGTCTCTTCTCTCTTCGCAGATCTTCCTGCTCTCTTTCCCTCTTCCCACGAATTACATATTTATTTCCTTCCTCAAAAATGTTGTGTGGGTCTGAATCCCCAGATCGTGGTCAGGTATAGAAGTCTTACATATGGGTACTCAACCCCATCTCCTCCTTAACTCTTGAGGAGGAATCCTCTAGCTACCACTCTAACTGGTAATTCATGTATGGGTCAGAGGATTGTTTTGAGTCATTAAATTCAGTTAGTACTGGTTTGGTGGGGGTCATCTCAACCATCCCTAGTTCCCCTCACCATATCTCTCATAGAATCCATGGTCTATCTTGGAAAACCCCCCTTTCATCAGCTATGCAACACTTATCCATTTTCTATTAATAACAAAAAATACATACATTGACCTTTCATAGAAAGGTTCATCAAATCAAACATTCACAGATATCTAGTATACCATATTCTCTTGGCCAGTTATAGTTATATTTACACAATGGGGGGAACAGGGGTATTACAATCCCCTCCCCATTAAAGTAACATCATCCTTGATGTTCTATCTGTCGATGTTCTATGTATGTACAGAAGTAAACAAAAATCGATATGCATGTTTCATGGCATCCTCCATTTCCCATGTAGCCTCATCTGGGCCAAAGTGTTTCCACTGTACCTTGACCTGTGCAATGGTTTTGTTCCTAAGTGGGGTTTCCTTCCTATCTATCATGCATTGAGGTTTTGGTACGAATTTTCCCTCTATTTCCACCTAATTCATAGACCAATCAATAATATGATTAGAATCATGTATATATTTCTTTAATAATGAAACATGGAAGACATTATGTCCCTTCACAGTGGGAGAAAATGCTAGCCTATAGACTACATATCCCACTCTATCCAAAATTTCAAAGGGTCCACAATACCGAGGTGCCAACTTGGCACAAGCTCCCATTCACAAGGAGATTCTCCTGGTTCTAACTCTGAGATACAAATATCCCCTATTTTGAACTCTTTAGGAGTCTTCTTTCTGTCTGCATATCTTTTTTGTCTATCCTGAGCTATTTTCAGACTTTCTTTTATCTGAATTACTTGTTGTTCCATTTTTTTCAGCATGTTTGATCCAATTGTAATTCTATCTACTAGATTATTCCAACTAATTGGAGTATTGCATTGTCTACCATAAAGGGCTTAATAAGGGCTCATCTTCAATGACTCTTGATATCCATTGTTGTAAGAAAAATATATCAATGGTAGGTAGTCTTCCCACTTCTTAGGGTGATGCATTACATGCATCCTTAACATGTCCTCTAATACTTGGTTTACCTGCTCTGTCTGTCCATCATTTTGAGGGTGATAGGTTGTGCTAAACAACAATTTAGTTTCAAAACCAACAATTAAATATTTCCAAAAGCTCGAAGTAAATTTTGTATATCTGTTAGATATGATCTCCTTAGGCATTTTGTGCAACCTAAATATCTCTTTCATGAAAATACTGGCAATATCTATTTCCTTTCAAGTTGATTTGACGAGAATGAAGTGAGAATCCTTACTCAATTTTTCCACCACTACCATGATGGAATCATTATGCTTGGCCGATTTTGGTAATCCGGTGATGCAATCCATGGAGATGGTTTCCCATTTCCATTTTGGAATTGGTAGGGGTTGCAACAACCCTGTTGGATGTTGGTGTTATGCCTTAATATGTTGACATTCTAGACATTTATCCAAGTAATCAGCTATGTTCTTCTTCAGTCCTAGCCAATAGAACAATTTCCTAGTGGTCATAATCATTTTCTAATAAGAAGTATGACTAGTATATGGTCTTTTGTGTAGTTCATCCATTATGAACCTCTTCAATTCGTCACAATTTGGGATATACAACTTACCTTTGTAAGTTAGTAGGCGATCATTCAACATTTGATAACCTTCATAATTCATCCCTGTGGGTTCTTGTTCTAAGTATGATTTTACAGTTTCGAAGATTGCATCTATTTATTGTGCACTCTTGACTCTCTCCATGATATTTGTTTCACAGGTGCTTACAGTTTCCAGGTGAATCACTTTTACACTTCTTTTAAGGGCATCAACCACCATATTTTATTTTCCTTATATATGTTTGATTTCAAAATAAAACTCAATAAGGAGAGACATCCATCTAGCTTGTCTAGCATTAAGTTTTGGTTGGTCAAATGGGTAACTCAACCCACAATGGTCTGTCACAAGAAAAAATCTCTTACCTAGGAGGTAATGCCTTCACATTTTTAAGCATGCACTACGTCATCCAATTCTAGATCATGGGTCACATAAATGATTTCATGCTCATTCAATTTTTTGGATCCATAGAAAAATACATGTTCTTCTTGCATAAGGACTCCTCCGAGTCCTTCCTTGCAGGCATATGTGCACACAAGGAAGTAATTTTTTGGGTCTGCAATCTTTAGAACATGTGCATTGGTTAGAAGGTATTTCATCTCTTGGAATCTCTCTTCGCATTCTGATTTCCAAATGAATTTAACTTCCTTTTTCTGAAGAGAAGTGATTACGAAACCAATATTGGAAAATCCTTTTATGAACATCCTATAGAATCCTTTCTAGGCCCATAAAGGATATGATATTAGATAAATCCTTTGGGGTAGGCCAATCCATGATGGATTTAATCTTGTCAGGGTCAACTGCCACCCCTTCTTCAGAAAGAATATGGCCTAATTAATGGACTTGTTTCTGAAAAAAGTCACACTTACTAAACTTAGCATGGAGTTGATGTTATCTAGTACTTGAAGTAATAACTTAAGATGTTATTCATGCTCTTAACTATTCTTACAATATATTAGAATATCATCAATGAAAACCAATACAAATATGTCCAAGAAATTACTGAGTACATTATTCATTAAGCACATAAAAGTGGTTGGTGCATTGGTTAGCCCGAATGGCACCACCATAAATTCATAGTGACCATACCTTGTCCTAAAAGTTGTTTTGTGGATGTATTCGTCCTTAATTCAGACTTGATGGTATCCCTACTTGAATTCAATATTGGAGAAAATTGCAGCACCCCTTAATTGGTCAAACAAGTCATCGATCCTTGGCAAGGGATATTTATTCTTTATGGTCATGTTATTGAGTTGCCTATAGTCTATGCACAACCTAAGTGTGAAATCCTTATTTTTCACAAACAAGTTCGTTTCTCCCCATGGAGATACACTCGATCAGATGTATCCTTTGTCCATCATTTCCTTTAGCTATATTTTGAGTTCAACTAGCTCTAGTGTACTCATTCTATAGGGTGTTCTAGACACTGGCACTGCTCCTGGTGCAAGTTCTATTGAAAAGTCAATGTCTCTTCTTGGAGGTAGACCTGGTACCTCTTTTGGGAACACATATTTATACTCTCCCAATATGGTATGGTCCCCTAGCCTTGGTTTGTTGTCCTCAACATATTCCAACACCTATATTGCATACAAAGGACATCCTTTCCTGCAATACTTCTTCACTTGAAGTGTTGATATTTGTCTCATTGAGACAGGATTTTGAATCCCTTGTAGGGTTAAATTTCTCCATTCTTTATTTTCATACTCCAAAGTTTTACTATAATAGTCCAACTTGGTTTTATGGGCAGCCAACCAGACCATGCCAACCAGAAGGTCATAAGATCCTAAAGGAAGTATGTTTAGGTTTGCTTGGGTGGGAAATCCACTTATAATGAATTGGCATGCTGGTATGAACTCTATTACTTTTCTTTTTGTTCCAGTGGATAGTTGTACCAACCATGATTTAACATGTTTAACTTGTTGACATTTACATTTCTCAACAATTTGAGAGGCAACATAACTCAAATTAGAACAGGGTAAATTAAAATGGAAACTAAACAGTTTGTGATCACACCTTCCATCTCCACCACTGAAGCTTGGTGGTTGGCTTGTTTATCATCCAAGGTTGCATAAATCTGTGGCATTCTCCTAGCCACATCATTAACTGTGGTAGCTTCTTGGATTTTTTATACCCTCCTACTGTTATGTTTCCTATATGGGTAGTCTCTCAACGTATGTTATTCTCCGCAACCCCAACATTTCAAGGGTTCTCTCTTTGTGTTATCAGTCTTACCTAGGGTTTATTTCCACTATGAGAGGGAAAATTTTTTTGGTATGTGATTTTAGCAGGAAGGCTCATATTAGAAACTTTCTTATAGCTCTTGAATCTTGAGGGTTTAAACCCATTTTTCTTGAATCCTGAACTACTCTTTTTCTTCCAGTCCTCGCGAGCTTTTGTTTTTTTCTTGAACTGCTCATAGCAATACCTTACCTTCCTAATAGTGTCTTCTAAGGTCTTTGGCTCATCAAATTCAATCATGTCCCAGAAAGACTGATATATTCCACTAATAAATCATTCCATTTTTACCTTTTCATCATTTATGTAGGGTATATACCTCGCCATCTCAAGGAATTTATTGATATATTCATCTATGGTGAGTTGTCCCAACTTGAGTTCATAGAACTCCTTGGTCTTCCCATCAAAGTATTTCTCTGACAGATACTTATTTTTGAAGTATTTCTCAAATTGTTTCCATGACAATTCTTTCTCATGGATTCCTTTCATATTCCTAAGGTCCTCCCACCAAATGGAGGCCTTTCCATCCAGGTTAAAAATGGTTATTCAAACCTTTAAATTTTCAGAGTAATCATGGACTCTGAAGTACTTTTTCAATCCAAGCAACAAAACTTCTTTTTCTTCCCACTTCTTAATATCTCCATAGAAAGTGGGTGGTTTGGCTTTCTTGAACTTTTTAGGGTCATGACTCTTGGAGTGTTTCCTCTTCTTTCCTCTCTTCTAGGAACGCGAACTAGTTTTTCTACTAGAATATTCCTTGGAGTTGCCAATCTCCTCACTAGAGAATTCTCCTGAAGAGTGTATATTTGGACCATGTTGGGCCTTATTTGAGGTGCTCCTCCTTGTGTGACCACTTTCAGGACCATTCTTTTGTATCTCAGGTTGTATCTGGGTTTTCTTTGAATGATGTCTATCCACATCACTGGTTGTTGCTCCATGCTACAGTTTCCTTTGTATATCTGATAAGCTTTGCAGCAGGACTGCATTAATTTCAATTTGGTTTTCCTACTCTTTTATCAACCTTTCATTTTCAGCCTTACAACTTTGCAATTATGCCATGAGGCTTCTTACAATTTCAACTAGACCTGGAGGGGTTTCCACTGCCCTCCTCTCATCATATTCTTCCTCTCTATTGTGGGAGATTTTCCCCAATTCATGGTGTGTCACCATATTTTATGTTGTAGTTTTCATGTGGTATACTGACTGCTCGAGTGCTGATAAAACATTTTCTATTATTTAATGATCTACTAATTCATGAACAACACGTATCATTGGAAATTGAAGTCATCTTCTTTATTTGGAAACATTAGCAACATACAATGCATATTTCCAAAACATCTATCAATAGTAGAAGGTTTCATTCCTTTATTCAGTAGAGGTTCAAACACATTTCTTGTAGAAGGGGGTAAGGTGGGGTGTTACCCCTTAAATTTCTCTAATAATATTTTTATGTGACTCATGCATGAGCCCAAGCAGACCAACTGTTATAACCTCGCTCTGATACCAATTTTTCACACACCCAACCCCTTAAATACCCTTTTGAGGAATGGGGCATCTAAATTTATCCTTCCTTAAACATATTGAATCCTTTGTATGAGTTATGCATCCTCTTCTACTCACCCGTATCATTCTAACAACTACTACCATGCTCAAAACCAACCTTTGGTTTACAAGTTAAGGCTTCCTGAATTTCTTCGGGCGTTCATTGGCTGAGGGCCATGTGGCTCCATATCGTTCATACCATCTCTAGGTTCCTACCACCCACGGGGAAGGTCTATCCGTCAACCAATCCAATGATTGGGATTAATCCTCATGTAACACACAAGCTAGTGGGGAATTCGACATTCGACACTTTGGCATTGAACATCCCCTTTCTTTTCTACATGCATGTCCTCTGGAGTCCCGAATTCCCAAACTTCCTAGGTGTTGCCACGTAGCTCTGGCCTTCGACACCTATCATCTTATCCTCAACACTACACTTTAAACCTTCGGAGTCCCAGACTTCTAAAGGGTCCACCCTCACACATGATGACGTACTAGATACGAAGTAAAATAAACGTGAATCTTGCATACTCCTCCCGCCAAATGCACCAAGCGATGAGTGTCAGGTATGATACACAACTAGGTAGAGATGACATGTGGCACCTTCAGTGGGTGACACATGTCACATGTTAATGGGCCTATAGGGTGTGAGAAACACATGAATCTAGGTGACACATGGCACATTGATTGTGAGTACACATCACCCTGAATGACATCATGGTGCCACGTCACTTTGTAGCTTCGAAATTTGGGGGATTTTACCCACTCCACACTCCTTTCTTCCTAGAGTAGGACTTCGTCGAAGTGTTGTATCTGATTCCTTCATTTTGGTTGATTAGAGGGTTGAGAGGAATTCATAAGGGTCCTTATATCGACGATCTGCATTGCTTCATAACTATGGAATTTGGGAATTTTGGCGTGTATTTTCCAGGTTTCTCCCGGAGTACCGAAATATAAACCACACCTGCTCTTGTGTTTTCACATCTATACCTCCAGATGACTGGACTTCCAGATATTCATTGATCTGTGGACATGTGTCCCTCTACTCTCAATAGCCCATATTAATTTCATGACTCTAGCATTAAGAAGTTTTGGCGTTAAACCACCCCTATTCTTTCAAAGTGGGACTTCATCGAAGTGCTTAGAGATACCTCTTCACTAAGTTCGATCTAATGGATGAGAGTGATTCCCACTAGATTTCTAGATCCATGACTCTCAATACTTCGTGACTTTAGAATTTGGGAAGTTTGATTATATATCAACCCCATTCTCATAGAGTGAAACTTTCCCATAGTTGCCTCAACGTGGATCCAAAAGCCAAGGTGGCTCTTGAATACTCTTAGATCAGTGGTTCACGTTACTTCGCGATAACTGAATGGGTCAAGGTTTAATGGTGGGGAAAGTCTAACTGTCCTGGATAAGGAAACCGCCAGTTGCCAGTTGACCTGGTGGGTAACCGTAACTATCAATTTCCTTCAGTCAATTTATAAACGGTAGGGTCGAAACACTTCAGTGCTCCGAACTCCCAAAGTTCTGAAGCTAGAAATCTTAACTTCTTTCAGGCCCAGTGTAGGGTTCCCTAACCTTGGTCACATGGGTCCTTTGAAAAATCTTATGGGATATGCACTAATTCCTTTAGCTGTAAATGGGTTAAGTACATGGGCATGAGCCCTCAGTCATACGGGTGAAAAGTCTGAAGGAGGCTTCCTCCTTTCATAGAGTTTGAACTTGGAATTCCTGGGAGGGTAGGTTTTAGAGACCAACATGACTTAAACATTCCAATAAAACTTTCCCTGACATTATTATAGACTTACATCTTACAACTCTCTAACTGCTACAGATTCAAGCGTACACCCATTTAAAATCAAGAGTTCACAAAGAGATAATGCATGTTTCTAACTTAACCATTCAACACATAACTCAGTCATAGACATATAAATATGTTCAATCACCATTTCCATTTCAGTACATAGAATATGAAGATACTCATCAGAAAACTAGAGTTCGTGAAGTGACTATTGAAAGGGGTGCATGTTTCCACCTAACCATAGGCACAGCCACTCCTGACGGATTTACCATTATCCACCCCCGAGATAGACCACGATGCTATGAGAGAGACTCTTTCTCCTTACTCAACAATAGTTAGGGACAAAGGTTACTCTCCTCCTCCCACGAAATCCTGGTAGAGGGTTTTCTCTGTACCAAGAAAGGAGGTATGCCCGAGTACTTCCATAGTCACTCATCAGCCTCATTTATCTTCTTGTAACAAAAACCTTGCCAACATATTCTTACACCCAAAACAAGTTTATTTCCCAGTTCTTCCTCCAACCAAAGAACTACAAAATGCTCTTTTATCTTCTCGAGATTTCTCTTTTGACTCTACTCTCTTCACAGTTCTGCCTACTCTCTTTCCCTCTACCCACGAATTACCTCTATCTTTCCTTCCTTAGAAAGGTTGCATGGGTCTAAATCCCCACCTCGTGGCTAGGCTTGGAAGCCTTAAATATGGGTACTTTGCCCCATCTCCTCATTAACTCTTGAGGAGGACTCCTCTAGATACCACTCTGACCGGTAATTCATGTCTGGGTCAGAGGATTGTTTAGAGTCATTAAATCCATTAAGGTATTGGTTTGGTGGGGGTCATCTCAACCATCCATGGTTCCCTTCACCAACTCTCTCATAGCATCCATGGTCTATCTTGGAAAACCCCCCTTTCAGCAGTTATGCAACACTTATCCATTTTCTATTAATAACAGAAAATACATACATTGACCTTTCATGCAAAGGTTCTTCAAATTAAACATTCACACATATCTAGTGTGCCATAGTATCTTGGCCAGTTATAGTTATATTTAGAGACTGGGGGAAATAGGGGTATTACATAGGTGTATGATTGAGGTACATTTGTGACTGAGGTGCATTTGTGGATCCAATCATGAGGTGGTCCTGGGGAATATTGGATCCCATGAGGTGGGGTTTTAGTGGTCGGTCTAAGGAATATTAGAGCTCGTGAGGTGGGGTTTTAGTTTGTCGGCCTGAGAAATATTGGAGCCTGTGAGGTTTATTTGGGGATTTTATGGTCTAGAGCTGACTAGAGGAGGGGGTTTACTGTTAATTGGGAGTCAAAGCTTGAATTAGAACAAAGGAAGGGGTTTACTATTAATTGAGAACCATAGGACGGGGTTTATTGTTAATTGAGAAACATTTTTTTTCGGTTAAATGGATCATTATTGGAGCTTAATAACATGTTTCCATGACCGATAAATCTATGGTGGAGAGAAATTGGAGACTACTCAAAAGGAGAACTAGGATTTTAGAGTTGCATAGGTCTTAAACAAAGTCACATGTATGATTAATGTGTTTCTTTTGGTTTGATTTAGGAGTTCAGGGTTTCTAATTAGGAACTAGTTGTTATAAGCTTGTATATTTGCAGTTTTTTGTATATTTATGCAACGATACACTTGGAATTCTAGGTCCCTCCATAAGCTTGACCTACATGGCCATAAAAACCTTGACACTATTAGATCTACAAATTTTTTATTTATGTGTTTCTTCTTGGCTCCCGGAGCTAGAATAAGCAACTCTAAAATCTCAAATGCTCAATGGATTGCCTCTAATCTCGAAGATAGGTGGATTTTTAGGGTGCACAATGTTTGGTCTCTTCCCCTCAGCTACAAAATAAAATTCTTTGTGTGGCTCATTATGTACTAGGGGCTACCATATATAGCTCATATAGATATGAGAAATCTCATTGATGTTCTTTTCTTAGTTTGTGGTTGTCCATAGATAACGAAACACATTCTTTTGTACTGTATGTCTGCCAAGATATGTTGGAAATACTTTCAAGATAAAAAAATTGATCTGTATTTATGAGAGAAATGAAATGAAACCACAGATTTGTAGTATTAACATAGAGTCACATTGAACAATAACATATATATAGTAAAAAATGGTTTTTATTAAATAAGAAATATGCTAAAAACTGTAAAATGCATATTGAAAACAAGCTTGCTAGAATGGTGGTAACTTATCTCTGAGAAGAGATGTGACGGCTACGCTCATTCGAAAGAATATCAGTACAATGAGGCTATGAAGGTATTTTTACAATAAAAATGAATTTCAAAACCCTAGACATCCAAAAACCTAACCCTGGGAGATGAAGCGACAAAAGTCATGTGGGCTTCGTTGGGGTAAGTTAGTACATCAACTTCCCGAGGTCGTAACTTTTCCATACGATCTTCGTTTAGGGTGCACAATAGCTCGTTGGAAAGGTATTGAAAAGGATATTCATTTAGGAGGATAAATCAAATCCTTCAAATATCATTGAGGTTCTTGATCACGAAAAAGTGTCGTTTAGGCCGCCAAAATGGCCTCGGAAGTTTAGGAATCGAAAAACTACTAAAAATAGTATGTTACCAAAAAAATGTTTTGATCCAATTGGACAAGGTGGGTGGCCAACAAGATCCTCTTGGATCAATCCCCCCCACTAGGAATAAATTTTCTGCATTGCGTTGAGTTCCCCTCTCAGATAAGGAAATTTCTGTTGAATTTGGCCCCAGGTGAGCCAGTTGCCTTGGTGCAGGGGCTGCCCTGTATTGACAACCCGCTAAAGTTGGATCCTCTGCTGGTGAGTGCCCTTGACCTATGTTTACACAATATGATCAATGGATTCTTGGTACATGCATTCAAGGTTGAGCTATGTTGGTGTCAATTTTTCTCCTATCTCTAAGGTGTCTAATAATGGTGGAAAATAAGGTCGAAGGAGGTCCACATTGAATATTGGGTGCAAGCCGAGGAATGGGGAAGATTGAGTTCAAATGAATTTTCACCCACATCCTTGGTGATGGTGTAGGGTCCATAATAGAGTGGAAGATGATTCTAACATGTATTCCATCGAGATGAATTCCCAGGGCTTTTCAGGTGTAGGAAGAGGAGTGTACATGCCTTATTTATTAATGGTCGGTTTGGCAATAGCGCATGTAGTATAGGATCAGATATACGTTTTGACATCCTATCAAAGTTTCGGCCAGTATAAATTTCCTTGCAACACTTCCACTCTCTTTTCCACTCCAAAGTGTCCTTCCACCAAACTGTAGTGGGATTCCCAAATCAACCTCACTCAATCTCTTAATGGAAAACATAGATGGCCTAGATGGCACAACAACCCATCCTGGAGGTGGAAATTGCTGACAATTGTGTTTTCTCCCAACATATGGTAGGTGTTGGTGAATTTAGGATCTGTCTCATAGAGGTGGGGCCACCCAGAGGTCTCGTGGCCGCAAGATTCAAGCATTGTGGTGGGTGTCACGAATGGATGTTGGCTAACTCAATCAATGACTCAGTTGATACTTCTTGTTTTATACTTGATGTTGAGGTGGAACTACTACAAATATGTGGACCACTTTTGATGGTGGTCATTCTGGAATTTTCCTTCTGTCTCCATGAACTGCAGTGACTTATGATTAGTGTGGATGATTGTCTCCTTCTTGATAATGTAATCCCTCCATTGGCGGTAGGCTTTCACAATGGAGTACATTTCTTTGTCATAAGTAGGATACTTACAGGTGATATATGATAGTGTCTCACTATGATAGGCCATGGGGTGGACATGCTCATTGTTGACTACACCCACAACATAGTCATAAGCATATGTCTCGATCTCAAAGGGTTGTTGTAGGTCAGGTAATGAAATCACTAGGGTGGATCACAAGCGTTGCTTCAGATAATCGAACGCTTTATGTTGGGACAAGCCCCACACAATTTTTTCCTTACCACTACCTCTTGTTATTTGGATGAGGGTCCATGCAATATGGGAGAATCCCAACATGAACCTTCGATAGAAATTGGCAAGGCCTAAGAAGCTTAGAATCTCAATGAGTGTGGTTAAGGATGGCCAGTCGCGGATGACTTGGATCTTAGTTGGATCAACATGCACACCATGCACATAAATAATGTAGTCGAGGTAATGGACCATGTCCATGCCAAAGGAGAATTTTTCCAAGTTGGAGCATATCATCTGTTGTTGCAGAGTGTGCAGAACCTGTTGAATATGCTGCAATTTTTCTGCCTAATTCTTGTTGTAAACGAGGATGTCATCCAGATACACCACCACAAAATAATTAGTGAAAGGTTGAAATATATCGTCCATCATCCTCATGAAATTTTTTGGGGTGTTTTTCGAACCAAATAACATAACGAACCATTCAAAAATACCTTCTTTTGACTTGAAGGCAATTTTCCATACATTTGTTGGTTATATTGGGACCTGATGGTATCCAAACTTCAGATCAATATTACTAATGTATTTGGCCCATTTGCGCTAATCAAGGAGATCGTCGATTCAGGGAATCAAGTACCGGTTCTTGACTGTGATTTTATTTAGATCCTAGTAATCAATGCAGATTCCCCTAAGTCTTGTCTATATTCTGCACCAGCACGATTGGGCTTCCACAGGGTGATGAGATAGGTTGGATGTGCCCCTTGTGGAGAAGTTATTGAATCTGATGCTTGATATCCTCATTTTCTACAATAGATCACTAATAGACTGGCCCATTGGGTATTAGTGCATCAGGGGTCATATCGATGGGATGCTTGACCTGAAAGTGCAGAGGTACCCCAATAGGTGATGAGAAGATTATTTGTATTCTTCCACAATCTTATCCACTTACTTCTGTTGCATGGATAGGTCAGCCACGGAGGCCATGATATGGCTGCAACCTTTCACTCACTCTGAGAGCGAATCATGAAGAAGAAAAAATTCCTAGTCTGAGAAATGACCTTCCTACATTGCTTGGCAGAGATCAAGGAAATAACAATAAGTGGGACTGCCTCGGATATCCTGTACAATTTCTTATTCAAATTAATAATAACACTACAAGGCCTAGAATCATTTACAACATGATGTTTACATAAATAAGGTTATCCCAAAATAACATCACAAACTTCAAGGGGAGTAACATCACACAATACCTTATCTTTGAATGGCTTGATGCCATACAACAGGCATCATTGTTGGCTAACGCGAATATCGCTTCCTTGTTGGAGCCATCCGATGGTGTAGGGTTTCAGGTGAGGAGTTGTCGACAGGGCTAGAAACTTGATGACCTCTACTGAGATGAGGTTCTTCTAGATACCTCTATCAATGATGAAGTGCATTGGAGTGCCTCTTACCCACATCTATGAATGAAAGAGGCGTTCAGCTTCCTCTGGATCATCAGGTTCACCGGGTTGGATATTAATGGTAACAATGGTGGAAATGGGTTCTACATCAATGATTTGTCCCCCATTTTTTGGTTCTGACTCAAATTCAGAGCCTGCATCTGACTCAGAGGATTTTACCTCAGCCACCAATGACTACTTTGAGTGACAATCAACAATGTTATTCTAGGGGCTCTTATGGAAGTTGCCACTTCTCGATGTTTTTCTTCGTCTTCCCATTATCTTTCTTTTCTTGCAGCTTGGAATGGTTTTCCTAAGGTTTCCCATATTTTATCTATCCTTTTCTCTATGGGTTTGGGCTTCCCTTTCTTTTCCTCTGATATGAGGGGTTCCTAGACCCAAATTTTCATGACTTTTGTTTAAGCTTATGCTTTATTTTGACGACATATCGATAGTCCACGCCCAAGGATGAGATGTCCAAAAAATCCATTTCTATCTAGTTGTATATATGTAGACTGTTGCGGTACTTGAACAGTATATGTTGCTTAAAATAGTTGATACTCATCTTGGTTCGCAAGGTATGAAAGACATTAGTGAACTCTGGCACTGTTTGGTTTCTTTCCTATCGTAGTGTGGTCCATCTTGTATACAAGTCATCATAACTTCCAACATGGTAGTATTGCTCCTTAATAGCATCCCTAAAGGAACTCCAAGTGGGTGAAACTACAAATAATTTGGATCCCTCTATTTCCTTTTACACATAGAAAGTGTCCTACCAATCTTGGACATGGGGGACGACCTTGAGGAGCGCAAACGTAATCTTTTCTCTATCAGAAATGTTGTGGACAAAATAAATACACTTCTAGAAGTTTTAACCATTTATCTACAACATCAACATATATTTGACCTTCAGATATAGGAATATCAAAGTTGATATGTACCTTGAAATGGGTGGTACTTCTGCTTGAGGTGGATGTGTCGCTTGTCAACAACCGTTGAAGGATTTTTGCAAAGTTGTCCATCATCTCGTTCCTTTGTCGCTCAAGGGATTCCTCGAGAAATTTTTTGAAAGGATATCATGTCTCGTTGTCTTTCTTTTCTCCCACCATGGATGGTTTCTTGGGCATGCGAGATAATTTTTCCTCAAGAGAAATAAGCTCGAGGCCCAACTCTCTATACCCTAACTGCATCAGGGACATGCATTAGAAACAACGACAAGGAGTAGACCGCTTTAATACCATTGATCCAGATTTATGAGAGGAATGAAATGAAACCACATATTTATAATATTAACACAAAGAAACAGTGAAAAATAACAGAGATACATTAAAACTTAGTTTCTATTAAATAAGAAATATGTTGAAAACTATAAAATGCAGATTGAAAACAAGCTTGCTAGAATGGTGGCAAATTATCTCTGAGAAGAGATGTGATGGCTATGCTCATTCACAAGAATATGAGTACAATGAGGCTCTGAAGGCCTTTTTACAATAAACATGAATTTCAAAACCCTATACATTCAAAAACCTAACCCTAGGAGATGAAGCGACAAAAGTCATGTGGACCCCGTTGGGGTAAGATGGTACATCAACTTTCTAGGGTCATAACTTTTACATATGATATCCATTTAGGGTGCACGGTAGATCGTTGGAAATGCATTGATGAGGAGCTTCATTTAGGGGGATCAATCAAAGCCTTTTGACTGTAATTGAGGTGCCTTTTCATGAAAAAACTTCGTTTAGGCCCTCAAAATGGCCCCAGAAGTTCAAGAACTGAAAAACTGCTAAAAATAGTAAGTTGCCAAAAATCTGTTTAGAGCCAGTTAGACAAGGTGGGTGGCCACCAATATCCTCCTAGATCAACAATGAGTCTTGTTTCAGGGGAATCTTCATTGACAAGTTGTGATGTTGGGTGCTTCACACTACATAGTATGCTTTGCATTCTCCAAATTTGGCATTGCCTTAGAATCACTTATGTTATCACTTGGAAATTTTCCTGGCTATGAGGGAAAATTCCCAAGGTAACATTTTCAAACTAGACTTTAGGCTGGAAACTAGCCTTTCCAAATAGAGGGGGCTCCCTCAATGAAATTTAACACAGTGGCTAGATCTGTAAAAAGGGCAAAGTTTATATTACTAGTGAATCCCCTTGGGCCATGTTTATGAAAGAGGATTCACGAGTGAATCCCCTTTCAATAGTATCAGAATCTCTCTCGAGTGTTGTAATTTTATTAGACAATATTGTGTCCTAATATGCCAATGTCAAAATTTAACCTGAGCAAATCTAAATTATTTGGATATTTTTAATAATCTGTGCACATTGGACCTTGCATCAATATGATTTTTAATCACGGCCTAGTTCTTTGCATGTTTCTAGATGTAAAACCAAAACGAAATTTGCTAGAATTCAACTAAAATATAGCTTATTTTCTAGAGTGTATATTTCATGCATCTGGACTTTTTTGATATTCATGATTATCAACTTGAACATCCTGAAAAAGATCATAACCTTGAAAAATAAGTTTTGGGGAAGTTTACATTTAATGCATAAAATAACAAGTTTTGGTATGGGACTTGTATTGATTGCAAAAAGTAAATATTTATGTCAAAATGAAATGAACAACAATGTTATAGAGAAGGAAAAATAACATGACTTTGAAATGGTGCTTGGGAAAAGGAAATCCATCAAACCTAGTGAAAAGGTACCAATGGAGCCTTGGCTCATTGGTGAGGTCAACATAGTACAAATCAATCCACTAGGGTTCTATTATTGCTTCATTTTTTCCCACCCTAATGGCATCTCTCAAAAAGGGATGAAGTTGGGTGAAGGTCCAATGCAATTATTTCATAAGACTTAACCCTCATACCCAAAACCCTAGTTGAAGGAATTCCATGTTATGAGGTGCAACCCTCAACCTCAGATCATGTTTTGCAATGCAACTTCCAAAAAACGGCATGCCATATTTTGTTGGAATTGAGAAGAACCACCCAAACTACTTGGATGACTAGGAAGCCAATGAAGGGTCTCTCATCCCTAGTACACATTATAGAAGCTCTTAGGTTGTCTCTGTATAAGATGTGGTTCATTGGAGAATATCTAGTTGGATAGAAAGCTAAAACATGTTCCCAAAGAGCCCAAAGGCAAAATAAAAAACATGCAACTAGATGATGATGAAAAGTTTGAGAGGGGGCATATTTACATACAATTGTTGCTCTGTCACTTCTGAATAATACTAGTGCATTTATTTTTTATTAGTTATCTTCATGGAGGTTGAGTTTTTTAATTATTGGCCAAGTTGCTAAGTGTAGTTGTTTTAGACTAATTGTTGGTCTAGAAATATGATGGACCCTTTCTAAGGGTGAAATTAGCATTTTTAGAGAAAATAAAACATAATAAAAGAATAGTTAAGCTTCATTTATTTATAAAAAAGATGATTTGGCTAGGAAGTCAACTGACACTAGAAGGAATCCCCAAGACACGTTGAAATTTTCATGTCCATTGGAAGTTTAACAATCAAATTTATTAGATTATGAGTATACTTTTTTATCTCCCTAGAAAAAAAACATAATTTCATTAATAAAAATAAAAATACATTCTTCATATCTTGAGTAGCATATCAAAATTATTTCATCAGGATCCCCGAATTCATAAAACAGAGTAAGCCCTCTGTAATTACCCCTCCCAAAAACCCATGACATAATAGAGTCCCAAAAGTCATCACCATATAGTCCTTAGTAAACATCCCTACAAGTAAAAATAAAATCTCCCCAAAAGTCCAAAAGGCAATCTAAAAGTAGATCAACCATCAACTGAGTTCATAAGAGAGCACAATATTCATATAACAACCATCATATACCCATTAAAGGGATAAAACAATTATGCTAAAAAAATCTACAATAGATCCTAGGAAAACATAAATCCTCACGAGAGAAACCATATAAAGGAAGGATGATCATAATTTGAGGATTGTCTCGTCCTCAATATCCCAGATATGTCATTGACCTGCATTCAATGAAAAACCG
>ML848993.1:0-14563 GCA_009831015.1 Picea engelmannii
AATTACAAATTGAAATGGAGAGAAAAGCTCCTTTTTATAAAGGTAGCTAATCTCTCACAATAAAATACATTATTTGCTAACTAACTCCATGACAAGTCAAATACATAATAAAATAATGGAGCAGTTAGATCTCATCCATAATCAATGGTTGACCATATCAAATGGTATGTAGAATCTAGCCTCTCTAAGAGAGTTTGCCCCATCCCAAAATATGAGAGAGAATACAATCAAAATCTCCAAGAGAGGGCACATCACCTAAAATAGGTCTTTTACCATGTCAAGATGCCAAATAGTTCACATATAGTACACCCTCCAAGGTGCATGCATGCAAAAATACAATAAAATATTTTCGACGTAGGAGAATGTGCTTAAGGTTCTCCTATAAAACTCCTCCAATGTGCGCCCTCCATGGTGCATGAGCGAAGAAACAATAAAATAATCTTTCCTAGGAGAGCGCTCCATAACCACCATCCCAAAATAGTAATTGGTCCACAAGATGCATGAGAAAGTGTGCAATCAATCCACATGTGTATCCCAAAGTAGGGTGCTCCAACCAGTCCATGGATAAGTGTGCAAGATGACAACTAGATGGAGCACTCCACAAGAAAAGCTAAGTTAATCCTCCAACAACTTTCTCAAAATAGAAAGATTCCTCGTGGGCTCTTTCTCCAATGTGCAATCACCTCAATAAATAAATGAATAATCTCCAAGGTAGTTACAACTCCTCAATACTTGTGCAAGGAAGGAGTCATCAACAATAAATTAATTAATCTTCAACCTGTTATAGCGCAAGTTGTAGGTTGGGCAAAGCCCGACCCAACCACAAAGCAAGTGCTACAACTTGGGAATCCGACACCCAATGTCACCTCGATGTAGGTCCCGCACTTCAAGAGTGACTAGGTCACTCTAGGGAGGTGATCCCGGTGATCCTAGGGGGAATGAGATGGAGATGGATGTGGAGCCCCTAGAGGTCAAGTCTAAGTGGAGTGAAATGTGTGGAACAAAGTCTTGGGAAGCGCCAAGGGTTGCCAAGTATGTTGAGTGACCTGCAAATGGTGAAATATTTGCCCGAGACACAAAAAAAACCACTTTGCAATGATGTATGTTAGTTGGATCAGCAAGTTAAGTTCGCTGTCCCTAATTTGCAGCAAGAGATAACAGTATATATCAGCATTAATATGGTACTATAAGCTGCTCAATAAATGCTATAGATCAAGTAGAAAATGCAAGAGAAAGACTAGTAAATGACTAGCTAAACTCAAGACAAAAACCGATATTCTAGCATAAAAAGATAAGGCTGTTGTAAACACTTGTCTGCAGAAAATTATATCAGCCTTATAGCTGTAACATTCGATGTATTACAGCAAGAAAATCAGCCACTGAAAATCCCTCAAACTTTGCCAAAAAATGTGTTAGACCAAGAAGAATAAGTGTGCAAACTTTCAGCAAAATCCAAAGGTTGATAAGAGAGTTATTCAAGCAAATGAGTTAGGGTTTCTACAGCCCTCATGGCTGAAGATGTAATTTTATAACAGCAGCAAGAAGTAGACCTTTGATGGGGACGCCCTAGTGGCTATGAGGTGCCCAAGACACAAGGAATACAATCCACTTTGCAAGAAGTAAAAATGACCAAGAATCACGTTTCCCAATGCAATATTTTATTTCTCCAATGCAATAATAAATGACTAGTGCTCTTAATTGTTGGGTTAATGGGGTCATGCAAAGAAAGAGCTAAAGAAGCTACCTCCTTGGGGGTGTAAACCCGTTTACTTTTCAATGCAAGTTTCTCTAGCTAGGGTTTAAGCTAAGAGGGTGTATGCCCTTAAACTTCTCTTAGAAAACCCTTGTTTAACCAATAACATGAAGCATAAAATGATGAAGACTATGGTGGGGATGTATGCCCTTATACTTCCCACCTAGCTCCTAGCACAATAACCTTGACTTGAAACAAATGATAGCATGAAAGTAAAAACCATACCAATTCAAGGAAAAATGCCAAGATAATCCAACACAATAGCAAGAGATAAGCCTTCCAAGGCTAGCGCATCACTTCCATCAACCATAACATCAAGAGATAACCATAAACATGAGCCAAGAGAGACAAATTTGCCAAAGGTAGCGAAAATTTCAGACCAACACTTCTCACAAGAGGGAGAGTTATGATAAAATGAGATCTTATGATCTCTTATTTATACAAAATATCACCAAGGTGACTTGTCCATAAATTAAGGGGTAAACCACAAGACTAGGGGTCAACAACCCTGATCTTGCCCCCTTTAACAAAGTAATATTAAACAATTCATTAAAGTTTCATTTTTGCACAAATAAACCCTAATTTTACATGGACGTCTCCCCTTTAGGGGACGTTTTACCACTTGGAAGAAGTCGTTGGTGTTGGAGAAGCATGGGTAGGCCTCCAAAGGCCACATGTCAAGCATCTAGACAATCTCTTCATGGTGAAGACCTTCTCCTCAAAACGTCCATGTGTCAATGAGTGGCACCTCATCACCAAGCCCTAACCCCCCTAGATGATGTCATGCCTCTAGGAGTGACGTTTTGCCTCTCCTAGGCAAAACGTTTGGCATGTGGGGGCTAGGCTATGTCATCCAAGTCATCCTCAAGGTCTTCTAAGTTTGATCTTTCTCATCCGGCATGCAGGTCCTTAACATCCAACCTGTGGGCTTGTAGCCCCATGGAAGCCCAAGCTAGGCTTGTTCTCCCAAAAATGTCCACCAACTAGGTTGTGCAAAGACAAATGAGCACCCCCTCCAAGGATCTCAAGTCATAACATCATGATAAGTGAATCCAATCAATAAATGAGCCACCTAAGCATGTGCATCAAAGATCACTATATCAAACAATTAAATGCTCAAAGACACTATGCGACTGGTCAAGCTTGAATATGGGAGGGTTGACGAGGTGTCTTATTGGGTAGATCTTGACCTAGTTCAAGGAGAGTTTCCAAGAGATCCCTCTCTAAGCCATGTAAAGTGGATGAAGTGGTTGGGGTCAAGACTTGATGGGCATAGGGCTCATGACATACAAGGGGTCGTAGTGTCTCATTCATGGGTGCCTTTGTAGAGGGTGTGTGGTAGCTTCGTTCGCAATGCACTTTTTCCAAGCCCATTAATTGCCATTCTTTTATTTTTTCATAATTTTAAGGAGAGGTTGAAGGTCACTGCCTTGGCGTGGTGACCAAATAATGGCAATGTCACCCACAAATAGCTAGTGGAAATGAGAAGGCTGGCTTGTGATGAGATTCCCTTTCTCTCAGCCATGCAATTGAGAGCCATTACCCTGGTTTGGTGACCAGATGATGGCAATGTCATACCACTAGATATTCATGGACTTGATAGGTTGACTGGTGGTGAGACCTCCTATCCTTCAACTATCCTTTTAAGCATTCTTTATTATATGGTGGGTCCCCTTTACTTAAAGATAAGCGTTTCACTGCTTTCTTGGGTGATCCCTGGGCGAAGCATCTAGAAGGTTTATACAAGGCTTTTATCTTTTACCCAACATCAATCCCTTTGGGCCTTCAACCCCTTCTTTCCATAGAATGAGGGACAACCCCTTCTTGGGTCAATACACCCTAAAATCCCAAGAGATAAGGAAATAGAGGGGAATAATGATGGAAAGTGGTAAGTATGATCGAGAACGATACGATGGATCTTTAAGGGAGTTCCTAGTAGCAAACCCATCCCCAAGGAAGACCACTTACTAGGGCAGAATGTCAACCACCAAGGTGAAGCAGGGCAAAAGGCATAATGTCCAAGCATATATCATGAAATATAGAGCTATCTAAGATACAAAATACTCAATTGGCTTAAATATTGAAATGATGCTCACCATAATACTGACTTGTACCTCATGGAGCAAGGCCCACTGCCTTCCGGAAGCCAACTGATGTGGTGGATGCCATCTGGAAGTCTGTGATCGTTTGTGGTGGTGAGTGGGTTTTCCATCTGTGCAAAAGGGTACTGCTGGTCATGTAGTCTCTCGACATTCCATATCTGAAACCTGAGGGCCTCAAGACATAATCTCCTTAGTTATCCATAAAATGGGGATAACACAACCAACTCCACATGAGTGTGCCCTAAAAAATGTGTAATGGATGTTAGAATATAGCTCGAGCAGGTAATTCTTCCTCATTAGGGGTGTCTAGTAATGAGGAAGAAGCCCAACTTATGACTAGACAACATTATAATGGTGGGGACCACCTAATTCAAGCTAAGATTATATCACGACCATTGGATGTATCTCAATGCTTGATTAGATCCCCACCCTTGGATCAAGATCCTAGGTCCAGGAATACATGAGGGAAAAGGCTAGGGTTACAAGTGACCTAGCAAGCCTCATTCTCACTTCACCTCAACAAGAGAAGGAAGTCGACTGAGAGAGAGGAGGCGCTTCCAAAAGAAGAGGTCGAGAGCTAGGTTAAGGAGAACCTGCTAAGAAGACCGAGGCAGGGTCAGCAACACATCAAGGAAGAAGAGGCCGAGAATGGTTGAGATAGAGACCAAGATGGGTCTCACTTTGCTGGATGAGGAGGCAAGTAGGGCCAACAACTATTCTAGTTACTAAAAGAGGCCGAGCTAGGGCCTAAGTCTGTCAAAGGGGGCCGAGCTAGGGCCAACAACCATTCCAGTCAAAGAATAGAGGTTGAGTAGGGTCTGACAGAGATAAAAGAGGCCACGATAGGGCCAATATTCAACTGCACCAAGCAACAAATAGAGAACAAGGAAGAAGAATCCGTACAGTACGGGTTTCGTATGGACTGTACATTCACCCAACAAAGAAAGGAAATAGTACCGAGGTCCGAGAACAATATATAAGTTGTGTCTTTGTAATGAAACCAGTCAAATACGGGATGTGTTGCAGCTGTAGTTTTGTTGTGTGGACGTATTGAGTATCACCAGCAAGCGTACAGACCCGTACATGTCGTACGGTCCATGTAAACTCATGCTGAGTGAAATCTTTGTATACAAAGGACTGTTGTGAATAAGATTGCTCTGTTTTGATGCTATTTATTGGCTCTGTGTTACTTAATGGTGTGGCTATCATAAGAATAGAGGAGACACTAACTTAGTTTTATTTCTGTCCGAACGTATTCTATCTTTCCCAGTTATATTTCTTCAATGGACCACTTCAAACCACTAATAAGAAATAATATAATAGCCACATTAAGTGCGCCCTAGGTAAGAATGCCAATGGTGGTTAACCTCATCAATGCATGTGCCAAAACCATGTGTTGTTTCCAAAACTATCAACTAATTTTCCCAAAACCATATGCACAAGAGAATGGCACCCCAGAGAAGTGTGCAAAGGTAGTTACACTCCTAATAAAATATTCCTCCATATGTCTTGAAATTTGTGCCAAAGAGGGGAGTGCTCGATCAAAACCCCTCAATCAACCTCCAAATAACTTCATCCATGTGTGAAAGCAACCCACAGAGGTAGGTCACCCAAGTAATAAGCCTTCACCGAGATAAAATTGATTAAATTAACCATTGAATGGTTAAATCAACCTCATCATGCATGTGCAAATGTTAATGCTCTAATATAACCATAGTCCACCTCCAAATAGTCACTGGATGTTTAAATCAACATGAACATGTGTGCCAATGAAGGGGTGCGCTCCATCAAAGTGTTGCACCATGTAAATAAAAATTGTTTTCCCTAGCAAAACCTCACGATGATACTGTGAAAATCCAAGCCTAGGTGACTAAAGTCCTTATGATCTCAATCAAACAAGTAGATTTCTGAATTTAATTAATGCTGAAATTAAATTTCAGACCATCGCATCAATTACACCGTATCTGGAAATTAAATAGCGGAAGCATAAAATCAATTTCACACATAGGTAATTACTCCAAAAACAATTTTTTATTCCTTTGAAAAACTTACAAGGAAACCTCCACAAGTTGCTCAAAAATAGTAGTTGCACGGTTATCGAAATCACCCTTTGAACTGAGTGGAATGACTTGTTGAGAAGTATGGCTGTACGAATTGTATGGCCGATTGCACAGACTGTACGACTATACAGACTTCCATATGCTATACGAAACTATACGAATCCCTGTACTCACTGCCCAAAGGCGCCTCTTTCCTGCTCATTGCTCTCTCTATCTCTCAATTGCTTAACTTACTCAATTGTTCATGTGTGTGTGAACTCTCTATCTTGACTTGTATTTATACTTTTAGTTGAGACCAAAACCCTCATCTATTTTTGAGTTTACTCCTATTCTAAGTCATGCATGCATGAGATACACTTTTTAAGACTTAACAACTAAATATAAGACTTTCACTTTTTTTACCAAAGTGAATTACAAAATAGAATTAGTTTTTGAAAATATCTTGAACTACTTCTTGCATGTGCACATTGAACTTGGGCGGAAGTTCTTGTTTGAGCTATAATACTTAACACTCCCTCTTAATGTGGAAGGAATTCTGCACCAATCCAACTCTGCTCTGAATGCCTCAAACTTCCCTTTTGCCAAGGGTTTGGTGAGAATATCAGCTACTTGTTGATCCATGGGAATATGCTAGAGCTTCATTGCTCTCTTCTGAACCTTGTCTTGTATGAAGTGATATCTAATCTCTATATGCCTGGACTTGTCATGAAACATTGGATTCCCAGAGAGTTTGATACAACTTTTATTATCATAGTGAATGACTATAGGTTCCAACTCATGATTAAACAAACTTGCGAGTAACTTATGAAGCCAGATGGCCTCACAACTAGCATTATTGGCTGCCGGTACTCTGCCTTTGCTGAGCTAAGTGCCACGAAAGTCTGCTTCCTGCTAAACCAGGATATCATCGCTGTTCCCAAGCTATAGCAACACCCTGAGGTGTTCTTCCTATCTGCTGTACTTCCTGCCTAGTCTGAGTCTAAACACCCCTGCAACTTCACTTCACCACCTCCAAGATAACTCAGGCCATACTCCACTTTGCCCCTCAAATACCCGAGCACATGTTTTGTTGCTACCCAATGCTCCTACCTTGGATCCACCATGAACTGAATCAAGGTGTTCATTGTAAAACATATATCTAAATTGGTGTTGACCAAATACATGAAAGAACCTTTCAGTTACCCGTACAATGTGGGATCTACCAACTCTGAGTCTGAAGTTGTCACCTTCTTCAGATTAGTGATCATGGGTGTGGCCATAGATTTGCAGTCCTCCATCCAAAACCCCTTCAGGATCTGAATTGCATACTTACCCTGCCCAAGAAAAATCTGACCCGGTCTTTGCCAAACTTCCAAACCCTAGAAGTAATGCATCACGTCGATGTCCTTCATCTTGATCTCAGCTACCATGTCTGCTTTGTACCCTGCAATGAGCTTCTCCGCACCTATAAAAAAAAATTCATCTACATACAACACCAAAATGAGTAGATCGGTCTGAACAAATATGTAATATAAGTTAGAATCTACTTCACTTTTGGTGAAGTCCATACTTTGAAGGTATCCATCGATCCTGGAATACCATGCTCGGGGTGCTTGCTTGAGGCCATCCAGGACTCCTTAAGCCTACACACATGGGACTCCTTCCCATTTACCTCAAACCCGTTTGCTCTATGTACACTTCTTCCAAAATGATCCCATTAAGGAAAGTCGCCTTCACATTCATCTGATGTATCCTCCATCCCATAAATGAAACCAAGGACATAAATGCTCTAATGGAAGTGTACCTGGTGACTGGAGCAAATGTCTCCGCGTAGTCCACTCCTCCTCTCTGGGAGAACCTTCTCGCCACAAACCTTGCTTTGAACTTCTTAATGCCGCTATTTGTAGTATGCTTGATCTTGTAGAACCACCTGGAACTCACCACTGACTTCCCCTTCGGTCTTGGCACTATGTCCCAAACATCATTTTTCATGATGGAGGTGTACTCCCCCACCATGGAATCTCGCCATACTTGCTGGTTTACTACCTCCCGAAAATTGGAAGGCTCGGAATCTAGAAATCTACTCATTAATGCCATATAGTCTGGAACTTCTTCGGAGGTCTTCTCTCTCTAAATGTGCTCCTACGAGTCTCAAGTTTCAACATGCTCTTGAGCATCCCTCAATGTTTGACCGAACAATCGAGGTCTCCTGGCAGAAGTGGAAGGGGCTCTGGTCTCCCCCTATTCACCTGAAGGTTGTTGTTGTACTTCCTTGGAAAACACTAGTGACCTCGGCTCAACCTTTGAAGCTTCCTGCTCCTCATCCTTTGTCACTAGAATAGGGTCATGAGACTTCTTGGATGCAAAGATCTCGTCTCACTACTGTCTTCCTCTGCTCTGGAATAAATACCTTGTAAGCCTTTGGAGTCTCATTGTAACCCGCAAATAAACCCTTCTTGCTGGAGGGCTCCAATTTGGTTCTCTTCTCTACTGGTACATGGATAGAAACTGGACAACCAAAGATGCGAAAATGAGTCACCTCTAGCTTCACACCAGTGAATGCCTCCTTTAGTGTCTTGTCGTCCAAGATCCTGTGAGGACACTAGTTCTGGATGTAGACTGTTGTGTTGCATGCCTTTGCCTAAAGAAACATCGACAAGTCCTGGTCATGTATCATGGCCTTAGCAACCCCTATAATGGATCGAATCTCGATTTTTTCACTCTACAACCTGTTAGCACAAATTTCCGCACTTGCAAGAATGTGAATAATTTATTAAACAACAAGCTAGAAATCTATGCAACTCTAGAAAATGATGCCTCAGATGTCACCGAAAAATCTCCTCTTCGTTTGGGTTGGTGCTTGCCAACCTCAGGGGGGTGTTCCTACGTTCTCCTACCGCTGTTTTAGACCTGAAAATATGCAATAAAAACCAGAAAAACAGCAGCAAGAAATGGTTTCTTTTGGCTGCGATTAAACAACCAAAAGTTACAAATTTTGATTTTAAATTTAAGTGGTAGAATTCTCTGTAACGTCAACGTTAATAAGTATGGAAAAAAGAGAAAGAGAAAGTGCTACTAGAAGGCTGAATGCACCACAATAATAGGTTAAAAACTTCTTAACAATGAATAAATTTCAAACACAATACCAACAATCTTTGAAAGCTTGATACGAGCATAACCAAGTTTTATTCCTGCACTTTCCAAAAGGCTAGATGCACCATAGAAAACATGTACAAGAATTGGTATAGTGATGACCTCTACATAAAGACTAGAAGCTAGAAAAGAGAAGAGAGAGAATGATAGAGAAGTTTTCTGCCACTGTTGAAGAAATAGACCAAGAATCAATGTAGAAACCCTCAATATATAGGAGAATGAGCGCTCACATCCCAAGAATATCCTTCATGCAAGGTGCATTAGAGAAAGGAGTGAAGTGAGATAACCATGCGTTGTATGTGTAATTGCTGAGATGATGGTCAGAATTCATGTGAATTCCCCGTGTTAACTAATAGACAACTGAGCAAAACGGGAGAAAATAAGAGGAAGGTGTTAAAATGTGCTCGTTTTACCATAGACAATATCACTATTGTCACCCAACCATTGGCCGAAGCCACCCTCCGAGCACCTTAACCTTGATAGAGAACCATTCTAGAAGCAAACCCTAGGCTAGATAGCCAAACAAAGGGTGGCACACCTTTCTCCAAGGATAGCGCACCAAGAAAGAGCTCATCAGATAGTCCAAACCATAGCCAAGAGATAGTCCAAGCCAAAACCGAAATCTGCTAGCTGCAACAGCTGCAATGACAACTCTCTTCCAAACTTGCGCACAAACTGGCTAACTGCAGTGCGCACAAGCGCTGCTTCTGCAGTTCTGAGAATGCCCGCCAGAATGAAGACCGACCTCCTGTATTTATAGTATTTCTGGCAGACTGCCTGGGCCGACTTCTCATTCTGGGTACTAATTCGTTAGTATATAATATTTCCTTTAGTTGACATCTTTTCTTGGAGGCTAATAACCTAATACAAGTCATTCTCTTGAGCCGACTTGTCTTCTAGGGTTATTAGCCAACTAGTTAGGGTTTCTTCTTGCTTCCCAAAATATTCTATTCTCGTCAGGTTTACACGTGGAGGTAAATACCTCCCGCAACTACCATAATATCAACACTCCCTCCTAGCTAGGGAGGTATTGAAGGTAATGGTCTTGAGCACAAACATACCATTCAACTGGTAGCATCATCATAGTCGTATAGACTATCTCATGATTAGATCACGAGCACCATCATCACTATCAGTGTCATCTGACAACATCAACTGCATCATCTCTCGAAACCATACTCCTTCTGAGTAATCAAACATGATGTTGAATAAGTCACTTACTCCAAGGAGTGATACAAAAACCATTCTTCTAATCCGGGCATATGTTCTAGAAGAATAAATGTCCTGGATCATTTTCGTCTGGAGAATGTCTGTCCATCAGTACACTTATCATCCATATAGCTGATAATCATTTCCAACACTACTGATAGTCTTCAAGGCAAATCAGAACAATGTCATTCAATAGAACACAACCGTGTCTATCCATAGTAGTGCACAACTACAATCCAGTGGTACACTGCCACACCAAGTAGCACACAGATAATTGATCAATGACATATAATCACAATCAGTGGAACACATCCACCACAGTGGCATACATCTACTGTCCAGAGACATACATTCTCCATAACAATCATCTGATATCAACCTGCACAGAAAACATTGTTATGATATAAACTGAATCATCTGAGCCATTCTTCCACTCACATCTGTGAGGTCTGGAAAAACATCTGCCCTCAAAAAGTAGAACATCAATGATGAGCTATCTGGACTATTCTTCTCAAGCAAGGAAGAACAACTTGTTAGAATATAGAAGATTGCGTGCTTGTTTTACCATTGACAATACCCTCGTCACCCAACCATAGGCCGAAGCCACCCTCCGAGCACCTTAACCTTGACTGAGAATTACTCCGGAAGCAAACCCTAGGCTAGATAGCCAAACAAGGTGTAGTGCATCTTCCTCCAAGGATAGCGCTCCAACAATAGCTGATTAGATACTCCAAACCTTAGCCAAGAGATAGTCCAAGCCATTACTGAAACTGGTTGCTGTAGCAGCTGCACCTGTAGCTCTCGTCCACACGTGCGCACCAAACTGGGAACTGCAGTGCGCACCAGTTGCTCTCTGCAATTATGAGATATATCAAATGAGAACTGGCGCTCTGTATTTATACTGGTTCTGCCAGATTTGCTGGGGCCGACTTCTCCTTCTGGATATGTGTCTGTTCAGTATATTATTATTATTTTTGGCCGACTTCTTCTCTTGGAGGCTAATAACCTAATATTAATTATCTTCTTGAGCCGACAAGACTTCTAGGGTTATTAGCCAACTCATTAGGTTTTTCTCTTGCTTTTCGGAGTCTTCTATTCTCGTCAGGTTTACACATAGAGGTAAATACCTCCCGCAGCTACTATAATATTAACACTCCCTCCTAGCTAGGGAGGTATTACAGGTAATGGTCTTGAGCACAAAAAATATACCATTTACCCGGTAGCATCAATATAGTCATCTAGACTATCTCATGACTAGATCATGAGCATTACCATCACCATCAACTGCATCATCTCTCGAAACCATACTTCATCTGAGTAATTAGACATGATGCTGTATCAGTCACTCATACCATAGAGTGATACAAGAGTCATTCTTGTAATACTCTGAACTATTTTCTGTCTGGAAAATCTCTGTTCATCATTCGTCTGGATGATGATTATCTCCAATAAACTGCTGATAGTCTTCAAGGCAATTAGAACAAGAATAGAACACAACTGTGTCTATTCATAGTAGTCCATAACTACAATCCAATGGTACACTACCACACCAAGTAACACAAGTACTTGATCAACAACGTATAGTCATGAACAGTGGAACATATCCACCACAGTGGTCTTCATCTACTGTCATATAGTCTTCATAACAAACATCTGATGGCAACTTGCACAGAAACGATGTTATGATATAAACTGAATCATCTGGGCCAATCTTTCACTCACATCTGTGAGCTCTGAAAGAATATCTGCCTCACGAATAGTGGAACATATCCACCACAGTAGTCTATATCTACTGTCATACAGTTTTCATAACAAACATCTGATAGCAACCTGCACAGAAACAATGTTATGATATAAATTGAATCATCTGGGCCAATCTTTCACTCATGTCTGTGAGATATCAAAGAATATCTGCCCTTAGAGTAGAACAATGAGATATGTGGACTATTCTTCTCAAACAAGGAAGAATAACTGTCCTGTCTTCTGAACATGGACCATTCCCCACCCTGGGCCATTCTTCCTACACTAATCAAAATGCACCCTGGAGAGAATGTATAACCCTAAGGAATGCTAAGTTTGGACCATTCCCCACCCTGGGCCATTCTTCCTACACTAATCAAAGTGCACCTTGGAGAGAATGTATAAACACTAAGGAATGTCTGTCCCTGATTGCTGAGCTTGGACCATTCCCCACCCTGGGCCATTCCTCCTACACTAATCAAAGTGCACCTTGGAGAGAATGTATAAACCCTAAGGAATGTCTGTCTGGACCATTTTCTTTGTTAACCACAAGAGAAAAAGACTGTCTTGCATCAACCTCCAAAATAGACCATTCCTCATGTTAACCACAATGAGAAATCGTTGTCCAGCGAGGCGGGCCAATCTTCTTGAGTAACCCTCAAGAAGAGAGATTGCCCTAGACCACTACCCATGTTAAGCACAATGGGAAGTCGCTGTCTATGATACATCAACAATCGAACTATTTCCCATGTTAACCACAATGGAAAGTGATTGTCCGTCAGAAGTCTCAATCCACTTTCCGAACAGGAAAGCATTTGTCCAAGATGGACTATTTTTCAAATTTAAAGATGAATGTTTTCAATAATGTTTTTCAGTGCTCCCTCCTAACTTGGAGAGTCATTTCTTCCTTTTTCAATAAGAAGGAAGTTGTTTCCACGAGCTCCAACTTGAGTACACAAACTCTTTCATTTTGGATAGAAGCTTTACCAAAATGTCTGCTTATCTGCTCATCTGTGGAGATATGTATTGGAGAATCATTTTCTCCTTTCTGGACTTCATCATGGATAATGTAATGCTTTAGTTTGGAACACTGTGAAGGCTTCATGTAGATCTGAACAATAGAGTATATCATAGTTGGAAAACTGGAACATATCTATGTGGCACTTCTTCTGTCATCATGAGATTTGATCTACTGAGTAGTCATCTTGATGTTATAGGAAATCTTCACCACGCTTCTGCTGTGCACTGGAGGTTCTCCACCAAGTTATCTTCTTCTATCTACGTACAGGAGTCTCTTTCTGGTGTGCCTTAAGGTCTTGAGATTGCTCTTCATACGCTCTTTATTCAATTTCTCTGGAGAACATTCTTTGCATTCATCTGATGTAGAATTCTGACTTATGGATGTTGCGGATGATATAATGACTTATGTAGAGATAAGTCTGGTTTACTGGAACAAGTAATCATCATAGTCTTTTCCCTCCATCTGGGAGAACCTCTGGTTCTAGATCTCGCAATGCTTTCATTCATAAGTCTTCTATATACTGTTCTTCATCACGACTTTTAGTTCTTCTGCTTGATTGCTTTTAGTGAGTTCATATAAGGCTGACAATCTTGTGATTCTTGATACAATGACTGGTTGTTTTGGTTTCTCTTTCTTTCTTGGAATCTTCATGTTCTTCTTCATGTTTTTTTTAGCTTTTGGGTCCATGGAGTTTCTTATAGATTCCATGCCCTAGAGATTCCACTTCTTCCCTTCATCATAGGATCACGGATCTGGATGTACAACCAGGAATACTTTAAGGCTTTCCTTCGAAGAAGTCTTCCTCTGCGGTTGATCTGAACACGAACTGTCTTTCATGACTGCTACCATGGATATATATATATATATATATATATATATTTCATCATCTTCAATGAATCATAGGATTAGCTCCCTCCTAATCCTTGCTTCATGTATAAGTGCATATAATCGGCTCTCTCCGTCTAACAAAGTCCACGCTTCCATCTGCATCCTTATTGTCTTCTGCAATATATAATTGGTTCTCTTGTCTAACAGAGTCCACGCTTCCGTCTTGTTATTTTCTACAAAACGTCATAAGTCTTTTTCCAATTTCCTCTCGGTTGCTGACTTCTTTTTGTCTTTGCTTCTTCTAAGTCTTTTCATGATTGATTCGGCTTAATAGCTTTCACATGATTTGTATTTCATCATTTCATGTGTATTATCTAATGATATCCATTTTCATCTTGTTTGTTCTTCCATAGGTATAGTTCTTCTTGGAACACATTATCTTTCAAGAGATAGATATACAAGATATGTACAGAGACGATGCAAACCAGATATGTACAAGAAATAAGAAGAGTGTTGTTACCTTTTAGAAGAAGAAGTCTCTTCCATCCTGCTTAGTCTTCTTTGTAGGTTCCTTATCTTCGGCAATTGATGCTTCGTGTTTCTCCTTCCTTCTCTTTAGCTCGGGACAATGATTCTTGTAGTGACCATACTTTTGACAGTTGAAGCATTGTACTTCTGAAATGTCTTTCTCTTGATTTGGCTTCCTCCTTGAGCCAAA
>ML848994.1:0-27283 GCA_009831015.1 Picea engelmannii
CCATCTCACTTTTCTCTGGTCATGAGGAGTTATATACTTTGATTTTAATATAAAGAAGTAAATATAACTGCCATGGATCCTACCTGATCCTATCAGATTCCTTTAGGCCCACAAAGGTATTAACCATTACATAATATACCATCATCAGTGCCTAAAGTTCCAACTGCCCATGCTTAGAAGCAGTGTTACAAACACTAGGTCATTCATCCTTCGGGCTTCAGTTTCTCTTGACAGAACCCTGCCACCTTCAACTTTCCACATTCAAGTCTTATTATAAATGTTAATTAGCATATCCCTACTCTGGTAAGAGTAGTTATCACTTTGACAAAGGGATAAATAAATTCTTCTGCTAAAATTCAACAAAAATTCCCAAAATCACAGGTTCAATCTGTAGTCCTTCTCCTCAAGGATTAAATACATATAATAATATCTTCTTAGGTGACTCGTACATGATCCCAAGCAGGTCAAGTACTGTAACCATGCTCTGATACCAATTTGTAACACACCCACGACAAGCATAAGAAATTTTGATTTTCTTAAAGGATAGATTCTCCATCCATGGTTTCTAATTTGGAAAGTCGGGGAACCAGTTTGACCTCCTGGTCAAGGATCTCTGATTCTGGAGC
The DNA here is from genome assembly GCA_009831015.1 of Picea engelmannii. Classification (NCBI taxonomy): domain Eukaryota; kingdom Viridiplantae; phylum Streptophyta; class Pinopsida; order Pinales; family Pinaceae; genus Picea; species Picea engelmannii. The sequence goes on from ML848994.1 coordinate 627, forward strand.
CAAACGACTCTTTGAGACCTTGATGGTCTCGTTCTGTAATTAAATGCGGACCCTTTCGACTTCCAGGTGCAAGTCTAATGGTAACCGCAACCTTCCCCTTTTACGCTTGCGAAATATTTGAGTCTGGGTGCTAGCTCCTTTTTTTTATAAGCCCCTTCCATGATATAACCTTAGGCGATGGCCTTATGTAACCGCACGATTGTGGGCGTGACCAAGGGTTGTTTGAAACCAAACTAGTTTTCACCCCGCAATTCTCCTTGAGCCTCCACGTGTCCTTTCTCCAAAACCGTGGTCTAGATTGCGACCTGCCCTCAACTTTTTAAAGTTCGCGCACCTTCGGTCCCTGCAATGCGATGGGACCATTGATCTTACAAACTTCACGGTGCTTTTGAACTAACAACTCATATATTTCCCTTTCAAATAAACGAACACGATTTGTTTCGCTATTTGGGTTTCAGAGTTCTCAACTCTCAAACATCACATTCTCCCGCAATGACAGATCTCCTTCCACGTATCCTCTTAGACCGACAACTTTGATCATTTCAGGATTCCGGGCTTCAGAAATCTCAAATCTCAACTCTTGTTTTCCACCAATGACTTTTATCTAAATCTGATGGTCCACCGATGGGTGTCTTCCATAGATCGACGACTACGATCCCTTTGGGTCTTCGAACTTTGGGTTTCTCAATTCTTAACTGAAAATCCAAAAGTATTTATCGAAAACTCACGATCTGTCACCACATGTTCCTCTGGATCTAACGGTCCAGATTTACTTTCAGACTTCGGGATTCAGGGGTTTCAACTCTAAACTTTTGCCTACTCATAAATCTTCCGAAGTCCAACCTTCAGACCTTTGGATCTGCTGCCACCTGTCTCCCTTCGATCTACGACCATGATATTCTCTGTGAGGTCGGCCTTCAGGAGTTTTCATTCTCAATCCTTTGTTTCTTCCAAAGTGATTTCCCCAAAATAACCGATCGTTCGCCACACGTCCTCCTCAATCAGAGGCTCTACTTTCGCTCCGAGACCTTGTCCCTTTCAACCAGATCAACCGCCCCTTGATTCCCTTCTCGATCAACGATCGATATTCTCCTCTAGGACTTAGGATTTCCCCCCCTCCACTTTCCTCCATAGTTTTGGATCTGGTGCCGCGTGTCCACCTTTAAATCGACGGCTCTCGTCAACTTTAGAACTTCGGTTTTTGGAGGTCTCAAATCTCAGTTTTCTTCACGCTCTATTTCTCCCAGAATGTTTTACCCAGAGTCCGTGATATGATGACATGTGTCCTCCCACAAATCAACGACTTCTTGTTGTTTCGGTTGTTTGGACTTCGACAATTTCAAACTCTTCTTCGTCGCGTTCTCCCAGAGTGCTTTCACCTAGAGTTAACGATCTGTCACCATGTGCCCTTATTGGTGATGAACGGTCCCAACTCACTTTAGGACTTTGGCATTCAGGTGATCCAAACACTCCAAAAATCTGTCCTCCCAGAGTACATTGTTCTGGAATCATAGATCGTGCGCCACGCATCCTTCCCGATCAACGGTCAGGGTGAACTCCAACACTTCGGGCTTCGGTAGTTCCAAACTTCTACGCCCTCATTTCTTACAAAGTGCATTCACTCGAAGACTCCGATATATTGACACGTACTTCTCCGGGCAATCAACAACCAAGATCTACTTCGTGTCTTTACCCGGAGTCCATAGACTTACGCCACCTGTCCCTCTTGGCGATGGACGGTCCCAAATTGCTTCGGGACTTCGGGACTTTAGCAAGTCAATCTCCCTGGGCACGCAAAGGTTAAAACTCACACACTTTATCTTAGATCGGATGACTATCATCCCTTTTGCGCTCAGATCCGATGGTTCACCATGCTTGCAGGGCCCCAACATGGATGCTCTTTATCAGAGAGCTCAACCTCCGTAATCTGGAAAGTACTCGCCCAACTTGGTATAATCGGAGTCGTTGATCTTCCATCCTAACTAGATCAATGATGTTGGTGAATAGCGGGCCGCAAACTAGTGCGTCCACTAATTTAATCTTCGCGCTCTGCAATGATTCCCCACCCTCGATCTTCGTTCATAGATTGACGATTCACAGTGATTGCAGGGTCCAACCTCCGCAATCTGGGAAGTTCTCGCTCGACTCTAGTCTAATCCTATTCATTTATCTTCCATTCCCAATGAGATCAACGATGTGGGTTGATTGCGGACCATGAACTATCATGTCCGCTAATTTCATCTTCGTGCTCCACAATGATTCCCAACCAAAGGAACCTTCTCTTTTGATACTTCAACCTCGTTACTCTTCCTGAACTTTGTTAGCTCTGAAAGGATTAAGAGCTTGGCACTCTTCCTCCTGAACTTAACACTTGGAAGGGTTCTTCCATGCACCCCTTATGCTCATTCCTCAACTCTAGAACTTAAGTGGTTCTTGGTATCTGCCTACCTCGAAGAGAGCCTGTGCATATGTGCACTATCTCTCCTGATATTTAACAGAATCCCTCCTCCAAGGGACTCAGAGCGACTAGGAGTGTCTACAGGCGTACGTGAAACTATGCCCAAGGTCGAAGAACTCACAACTTGTGGATCTAACTTAAGCCACCACAGGGCGCAAGCATTTACGAATACAAAACATGTATAATCCATATAATTTATTACTTTCCTAATTACAAAATCAACCAGACACCAAAAAGGGATACAATATAAATCATTAAGAAAACATATCCATCCCTGGATCATTCACAGTATATTTACACAATTACAACTCAATTTCACAGGGTATGAGAATACTTATCTATTACAAGTTGCATCCAAATAATTGATTGTGGGTGTGCGCCTTTCCACCCAACCATAGGCTCAGAGGCATTCATTCTTAGCACTTTGGCCACCCCCGTGCCAAGACATGATATCACTAGGGAATTTACGCCATCTTTCAGAGAAACTCTCTCTGTCACAACGACCTTGCGAGGTTTATCAGATTCTTACTCAGCATCAAGCTCGCGTTCGGGTCCTTTAGGTCGTGTTCTCATCACTTCCTTTGGGTTCTCACATATCTCTTATGAGCTTGTGCTCTTGTCCCATGTCTCCTCTCTTGTTGTGTCTCTATATTTATCTTACCTTCCCTCCTCTGGAAGGTTTTCGACCTGTCCTGTTACTTATGTCAGAAGGAAGCTCCGGTCTGCAGGTCTCTGTGGTACTTCGAGGTGGTACTTCCATTCATGGGGGTGGTTGATGATTCAACCATTGTTCCTTTATTCATTAACTGATTTCTTTCCTCTATAGATATCATGGCTGCTACTTCAAGGCTTCACCCCCAAATAGTAAGTTATGGGCAGTTTAACAATAATACATTTACATTGTCCACATTCCTTAGCATGGTAATCCTATTTTACGATTAATTACAAGATGGGGGAAACAAGGGTGTTACACTCCAACAATGAGGTCTTGACTTCATTGGGGAAATCCATCTAGCTTCAAGTGGTCAGCGTAGGTGGATTTTGACTGCCACTGATTATTTCACCAAGTGGATAGAATCCATTCCTACAAGGAGTGCCTCCCACAAGGTAATCATTAGTTTTCTTGAGGATATCATGTCAATATTTGGTTGTCCAAGAAATATTGTTACTGACAATCTTGCCTCTTTTAAAGTTGAACCATTGATCAATTTTTGTGAACAATGTGGGATTACATTAGTCCATTCTACTCCTTATTACCCCCAAGGAAATGGCTTGGTAAAATCCTCTAACAAGAGCCTCATAAATATCATCAAGAAATTGTTAGAAGACAACAAGAAATCAAGGGACTCAAAGCTAACATTTTCCTTATGGGATGATAGAGTTACAACAAAGAGGTAACTTGGTGTTTCCCCTTTTAAGATTGTATATGGGATTGAAGCTATCTTTCCTACTCAGCTTGCATTCTCTGTGGAAAAATTCCTCCAGGACTACCAAGGAGAACCTGATGATATGGTCAGTAGGATACAACAACTGATAGAAGTACAACAAACTAGGTAACAACTCCTTGACAAAGCACAGGACCATCAACAGAAGATCAAGCAAGCCTTTGACAAGAAGGTAAGAAAATAAGATTTCCAGTTGGGAGATCTAGTGCTCAAGTGGGATGCACCTAAGCAAGACAAAGGAAAACATGATAAATTTTAAGCCTTGTGGATTGGTCCTTTCAATATTTATGAGGTATTTTCATATAACACTTATAAATTGCAGAACTTGGAGGATTCTGAAGTTTTTGGTGGCCCTGTCAATCGACACTTTTTGAAGAAGTGTTTTTCTTAAGAAATGAGTGGCTTTCCATTCATTGTAAATATCACTTTTTCTTTTTCATTTTTGTTTGAATAAATGACCCCATAGCCCTAGGATAATACATTGAAGTTGCTTGTTCTTGGAAGCTCACAGGGAGCATGCCATCGCCTGTGGAGCCAATGTTATTACATGAAGTTGTCATGGGTCAAATTTCTCCTTAGGTTTTATTTTTTTACCATCAGTTTTTTAAAGTTTGTTTTTGATTTTCTCTTTATATTTTTCTTAGGATAGTTTAAACAAATAAAGGGTTGGAACTTGGATTACATATTTGACCCACACCTATGGCATATAGCCTAGGTTCATTTTATGGTTTACATCATTCACTCGTCACTTGATTTGACAAATATCACTATTAACTCCATGACTCTAAAAACCTGACAAGTCACTCCATCCATTCATATGCTTGAACCTCTCCACTTTGTCCCTTTTACCATTAGGGAGTCAAATCAAACCTTGTCAAGTACGCTGCCAACTCACTAATTGTTTTCATAGCGCATCTTTGTACACTCTCCCTCTTTACCATCATTCGAAATTATGAATATGATTTCATGCCTTTTCATTGTTTTCAACACCCTTTTATTCAAAAGGAATATCGTGATTTGGTCATTTATGAATTTCTAACTGTTTACCAAATTTGAAATCCTTCTCCTAGCTCGGCGTTGCAGAAACTACTAGTCCAGGCAGCGTTGTGGATTATGCTATATAACTAACTGACCGAGGTGAATTAGAGACTGAGGTGGTTGCAAACGACTCCAGGCTTGTTGAATATCATCAATAATCAAGTTTTGGTGTCCAAGTAATTCTTGAGCCATCCAAGCTCTGTTGAAGATCAATTGAAGGTTTTGTTTATATTTTCATAGCACCTGGGACTGCCAACTGTGGTTTCTTCCACCTACTAGCCCATTTACCTCTGTTGCCACAAAATTCTTAGCCATCTGCATATTGTTATTTTTCTCCATTGAAATTGAGTCAATTTGCTCCAGATCTTTGAATGCCCATTTATCCTCTTGGCTCATGTTATCCACACTACGCTACAGAAACCACTATTAAACTACGCTACAGATCCTTGTTCCAGCGTTTCAATTTTTGTGTCAAACTAGTGCCATCTTCTATTCTTACAGATCCAACATTAGCTTTCCTTATTCACAGTGGCATCCTATAGTTTTATCTCAAAGTTCATTTGCAGTGAAAGTTTAGGAGCCTTTGCTTTAGATTGATGTTGACCCTGTATGGTGGCCCTAAGTTAGCCTAAATATTGACAGTGCAACCTCCTTGCATAGAAGTTATCAAAGGAGCTTCTTCCCCCATTTTCATCCATCAAACTAGTCTCTTACTAGTTCAGAAGTAAATTGGAGGAAAGCCCTGAAAGACCAAATAAGGACCACTTTTCAAAACTTAAAGCCTTTTTGTCTTTGTTTGGTTTCCTACACCTCTCATAACATTACAATGTTTGACCTCCTACCTTTATCAATGGATACACCTCAACATAATAAATCTCACAAAGGTGGGAGTGTGGTCAGGACTGAGCCTTCTGACATGCACCTATTTGATGTTGATCCTATGATCAGGGAGGTTTTCCAAAGGGTTGGTTGTCTATGTTTATGTCAAAACATGCAGAGGGGACACCCTAATGTAGCCAGAGAGTTTGCTTTAAACTTTTATGGCACTAAGACCAACGTAGGAACCCTTGAGTTGGAGGTATCTGAGGCCACCATTGAAGCAACCACTGAGATACCCAACACTGGTGAGAGGTGGTTCAAATAAATGACTCTCAATGCAGCCTTTTCTAAGGATTTCCTCAAGCCAGATTATCAAAAAGACAATTTGTCAAAGGGAGTACCTAGGAGCCACTTGGTTGAGGGTTTTCACAAAATGTTGAAAGTTATTTAGAGGTATTTTACATGTGAGGGAAGATTCAACATGATATACCAGTATCACATTAGGCTCTTGCTACACTTCACTGGTAAGGATTTGATGAATATCCCTTTCTATCTGTTTATAAGTATGGGAAAAATGGTTGATAGGGTCCAAGCCAAGTCCAAGGCTGTGGACACTAATGTTTTCCACTCTGGGTTGATCAGGATGCTTGTAATGGAAGAATTGAAGGAAGGAAACCTCACTTGGGAATAATTCATTGTCTCTACTAATACACAACTAGATGTAGCCTCCACCCCTAAATCTAGGGTGCATAACCCTTTGCTAGCTAGTATTATTTTCCAAGCAGAAACAAGAAAAAAGAGAAAGAGCAAACCTATGGCCCAAGACAAAGAAGTTCCTAAAGAAATTGAATAATAAGAGAGAGAAGTCCATCACTCCCCACAAAGAGAACTTTCACCTCAGACTGCACATGAACTAGAGGAGGTTCCCTCATCAACCAAAATTACATCCAAAAAGGGGAGAAAATTGCATTTTCCTTCACCTACTACAACAACTAAGACTAGAGTTAGGAGGCCTTTCACTAGATCATCATCCCACAAGGAAGCTGCTAAAACATAAGTCATACCCAAAGATCTAGTCCCAAAGAAAGTTAAAGATAAAAGTGATATTGTTGGGAAGCCTATTGAGGTCATGACCGAAGCTTCAGTTCAGAAGAAAGAAAAAGGTAAGGGTGAAGCTATTGAGAATCATGTTGAAGTCATAAACATCAACACTCCCCCTGATAATCCAACCTTCAAGAGATTGATCAGACAACTCAGGGATGCAAGGAAGGAAGTTACATGTTTGAAGGGAGAAAGATTGACTGAGAGGAGGAAGATGAAGGAGCTCATGGACATGTATAATGAAACCCTTGATCTGTCTAGGTTTACAACAAGAAGATTCTTACCTCTCCGTAGGAAACTTAAGACTTTGTATAGGAAAAAAAGAAGCATATAGTCCCAAAACATAAAGCTCAAAGAAGAATTGCAACCCTTCAAGGATGATCTAGCCCAAAGGAATTATAATTTTCTATCCCAAGCTGCAATAGAGAGAACTGTCCCTGCAGTAGAGAGAAGTTCACCTGCAAAAGAAACAAATGTTGTTGCAACAGAGGGAATTTCTCCTGCAACAAGGAGGAGTGCCAGATTGAGAAGATAAAATGGAGAGGATGATAGATCCATTTTTTATGATGATTAGTTTTTCCAAGCTTGAAGTGTTAAGGGAAATATTATAATTTCACCTACTGGAGGCATCTACAGGCTCATAATCCATCTACTAAGACTTTTTGGGTTTTGAGGTTCATTGCATGACATAGAAAAAACACAGATATTTCATAGCGCCAAGTGCTACAGAATCATCCACACAGACTATTATGTAGATGCGCTACCGAAAGCACTGCAGAATCACCTATCCAGACATAAAGTGGAAATTCGCTATGGAAAGTTGCTTCAGAACAGTTTTACAGGTGGGCGCTACAAAATATTCTACCGAACACACTACGGAATTGGCTACAAAACAGTTTTACAGAGGCAACCGCTACGGAATCTGCTCCCAGTTGTGCTATGAAAAGATGCTATGAATTGGCTGTTACAGTGAACAGTTTTGAATTCATTGCCTCTTATTGGCTTTGATGATTTGGAGGGAACCAAGGATCAACATGTGGCATATGGAGCTCAACACAAAGGCTTGGAGGACACATGGCACTGGAGGAGATGCACCCAAGCAACAACAAAACATGTCATTTATATCTTGGTAGAGTTGTTGCCAATAGGCTCCTTGATTCTAGCAGTCTGTTAGATCATTTTGTACAGATGTTAGATTAATAGCATTTTGTGGAGAATCCTAGGATAGAAAGGCTAGCTCGCATCTCAAGTTGTTTTCTCATGTTTTGGTTATAAATACATCAAAAGAATGTTATGTTGGGTTCGAATGGTTGAGCAGAGCTCCCTATTTTGTAACATTTTGACTAAACAGAGTTGTACTCTGGTTTATGTAAGAGACCTAAGATATTTTGATTAATGGAAGTCAACCTCTTTTCATCATCTTGTTTCTTCTTACTCTGAATTCTCATTATTGGATGATCCTTATGAGATGTTATGGTTGTGTTATAATGGATGTTTGATTATAATGTTGTTGTAAATGTTTTTCAGTGTTTTAAATTTAGTTCAAGAAGTTTTTGTGACTGAGTTTTTCTTCACCTAGTTGCTAGACGGTCTAATTATAATAGAAGACCTATCCACCTTCCTCACCAAGTATTCCATTTACTCACTTTAAATTCTTAAACCACTGACTAAAGTTAGTCAAAACCTCATTTTCTTATGCATACTATCCTAGACTTTCTATGTTAAAACATTGCTATGTTGAGTTTTGTCCATTTGACCTTCTATCATTAATCTACATTCACAAACCTATTTGATGGGTGTTGGGATTATCCTTTTGCAATCTAAGGGTGAATCTCACTTCTAACACCTCCTTATTATCCTCATTCATGCATCCACACGTGAGGTTTAACTCCAAATTTACTTCATATTACTTGGTGTCAACTCTATTCATTTATTCTCATGTGTCAACGTTTACTTAGCCCACACACCTTAATAACCTATTATTAAACTCATGCTCCTTGGCTATTTTTATTTCACATAGTGCGCCTTCAATCCTATTTAATGAGGCTTCTCCTCATTGTTATGGGTCAGATTTTTGCAGCAACAACATTCATACTCTTTTTCTCTCTTTCATTCTTCTTCTATTATAGACTAGCCACTCTTTCTTTGTGTGGGGATAACCATTGTACTGGTTCTTGACTTGTCTAATGTGGTGCAATCATCCCTCTTGTGAGCCATTGATAAAGAAGTGTTATGCTTGTATCGAGCTTTCATTTCGTGTCGGTATTATGTCTTTACTGTGTGCTTCGATTAGTATCTCATAGCTTCTTATTGCGATTAATTTTGATCTTTTAAGTGGTTTTATTTTCTCTTGCTATCAATCTTTCTCACACTAAAACTGCAGGGATCCTTCCAAGCGATTAACTATCAATTTCCCTAATGTCTTGGGAGGGGTTTCACATTGTCCAAGATAAATTGGTTGTTGTGTTTGTGTTTCTTTTGCAGAAAATTAGGTCTAAATCAACAACAAGGTACCTAGCGACTCCCCTTGAGGTTGGCACATGCCAACCTGAATGGAGAGGAGGTTTTCCTGTGACAATTGGGGAATTATCTCCTTGAATTAGCCACTTTTCCATTGTTTATTTTTTACTATATCAGATCCGATTAGAGGGTGAAAAAGTGGGCTAACAAATTGGCGTTATTATAACGCAAGTTGTAGGTTGGGAAAAATCTTGACCCAACCACAAATCAAGTGCTACAACTTGGGAATCCTACACCCAGTGTCACGTTGATGTAGGTCTCGCACTTCAAGGGTGACTAGGTCATGCTAGGGAGGCGATCCTGATGACCCTAGGGGGATTTAGATGGAGATGGAGGGAAATGTAAGTGAAGGCCCTACAGTTCAAGTCTAAGTGGAATAAAAGGTAGGAATAGATGCCTTTTAAGTCAAGTAATTGTTGCCCCACAAGTATAGTACTTCTCTGGATGATTGTACCTACCTGAGACAAAAGAAAAAACACTTTGCAATGATATATGTTAGTTGTATCAAAAATTTAAGATTTGTTTCCCTAGTTTGAAGCAGTATATGACAATTTATATCAACAAATGAAACATCTAAATCAACATACAAATAGCTAAACTATTTAAGTAAATCAGCATCAAGCTTGGCAATGAATATAGGCTGAAAAATGGCACTTAAGAAGCAAGAGAAGATAGTTGTTGTAAACATGTATTTTCTGTAGAAAATTTCAGCCTTATGGTTGTAGCATTCAATGGCATGTAACAAAAAAATCAACCATACAAAAGTGCCAATAACTAGCCCAAAATATGTGCCCTAGTCAGTAGTGTAAGTGAGTAAAATTTAGGAGTTAGCTTAGGGTTAGTTTAGGAGTTAAGATAATGTTAGTAATTAGGGCTATGAAACCCTAATGGATGTAGGTTAAAGTTTGTAACAACAATTAGAGTTTTGGGAGAGAGGGGACACCCTAGTGGGCGAAAACTCCTCTCAATGAGACAAATCAACTTCAATCAAGAAACCTTTCACAAGACCAAAAATTGTGTTTCCCAAGGAAATGATTTATATCTACAATGAAAAAAGAGGTATGACTAGTGCCTTTACTATTGGGTTAATGGAGTCAAATAAACAAGAGCTATAGAAACTACCTCCTTGGGGGTGTAATCCCTTTTACTTCCCAAGGCAAATTTCTCTAGCTAAGGTTTAAGCTAAGAGGGTGTATGCCCTTATACTTCTCTTAGAAAACCCTTGTTAAATCAATAAGATGAAGCATAAAGTGATGAAGACTAAGGTGGGGGTGTATTCCCTTATACTTCCCACCTAGTTCCTAGCACAACAACCTTGACTTGAAACAAATGATAGCAAGAAAGTATAAACCATACCAATTCAAGGAAAAATACCAAGATAATCCACCACAATAGCAATATAATAGCCTTCCAACACTAGTGCATCACTTCTTCCATCAACCATTCATAAGTATATCCATACACAAGTGCAAAAGGGATAAAAGAACCAAGATAGCTGAAAATTTCAGACCAAGGCCTCTCACAAGAGGGAGAGTTATGTTTAAAATGAGATCTTATTATCTTTATTTATACAAAATGTAGCTAACATATTTTATCCATAAATTAAGGAGTAAACCACAAAATTAGGGCTCAACAACCCTAATCTTTCCCCCTTAACAAAGTAATATTAAACAATTCACTTAAATTTTCACTTTTTGCACAAATAAAACCCTAATTTAGGAGGACGTCACCCTTTTAGGGGACGTATTGCCACTTTGAGGAAGTCGTTGGTATTGGAGAAGCATGGGTAGGACTCCAAAGGCCACATGTCAAGAATATAATCACTCTCATAATGTTTAAGACCTTTCTCCTCCTCAAACGTCCATGTGTCACAAGAGTGGCATCTCACCACTATTCCCTAGCCCCAAAAACATGACGTCAAGCTAAAAAATAGGACGTTTTTCCCCTCCTAGGAAAATCGTTTGGCAAGTGAGGGTTGAGATAGGTCTTACAAGTCATCATCAAGGCCTTACAAGTCTGATCTCTCTCATCCATCATGTGGACCCCTGACATCCAACCTGTGGGGTTGTAGCCCCATGGAATCCCAACCTAGGCTTGTTCTCCCAAAATTGTTCAACAACTAGGTCCTGCAAAGACAAATGAGCACACCCTCCAAGGATCTCAAGTCATAACATCATGATAAGTGAATCCAATCAATAAATAATACATCTAAGCGTGTGCATCAAATATCACTTTATCAAACAATTAACAACTCAAAGACACTATGCGACTTGTCAAGCTTGAATATGGGAGGGTTGATGAGGTGTCCTATTGGGTAGATATTTCCCTAGGTCAAGGAGAGTTTCCAAGATATCCCTCTCTAAGCCATGTAAAGTGGATGAAGTGGTTTGGGTCAAGACTCAATGGGCATAGGGCTCATGACATACAAGGGGTCGTAGTGTCTCATTCATGGGTGCCTTTGTAGAGGGTGTGTGGTCCCTTCGTCCGTAATGCACTTTTTCCAAGCCCATCAATTTAATTTTCTCTTTCTTTCTTTGTTTTATTTCAATATATCATAAGGAGAGGTTGAAGGTCACTTCCCTGGCATGGTGACCAAGTGATGGCAATGTCACCCACAAAAACCTAATGGAAATAAGAAGTTTGGCTCCTGATGAGACCCCCTTTCTCTCAGCCATGCAACTGAGAGCCATTGCCTTGGTTTCATGACCAAATGATGACAATGTCATACCACTAGATATCCATGGACGTGATACATGGCTCGTGATGAGACCTCATATCCTTCAACTAACCTTTCAAGCATTCTTTATTATATTGTGGGTCCCCTTTACTCAAAGATAAGTGTCTTATTTTTTTCTTGGGTGATCCCTAGGAGAAACATCTGGAATGTTTAAACAAGGATTTTATCTTTTACCCAACATCAACCCCTATGTTCCTTCAACCCATTCTTCCCATAGAATGAGGGACAACCCCTTCTTGGGCCAATACACCCTAAAATCCCAAGAGATAAGGAAATGAAGGGGAATAATGATGGAAAGTGGTGAGTATGGTTGGTAACAATACGATGGCTTATTAAGGGAGTTCCTAGTAGCAAACCCATTCCCAAAGAAGACCACTTACTAGGGAACAATGCCAACCACCAAGGTGAAGTAGGGAAAAAGGCTAATTTCCAAGCATATATCATGAAATATAGAGCAATATAAGATAAAACATAATCAAATGGCTTGAATATTGAAAAAATGCTCACCATAATACTTACTTGTACCTCATGGAGCAAGGTCCACTGCCTTCCGGAAGTCAGCTGGTGTGGTGGATTACATATGTAAACGTGTGACCATATGTGGTGGTGAGTGGGTTTTCCATTTTTGCAAAGGGTACTGTTGGTCATGTATTCTCTCAACACTCCATATCTGCAACCTAAGGGCCTCGAGACATCATCTCCTTAGTTATCCATAAAATGGGGATAACATTTTTTTCCTACTTGGGGACATGTGTTCGTCGTAGAGTGCATGAGAACTACAACATCTCCTGGTAGAACTGTGCCTGCAAGGAAACATCAAACTGTCAAGTGCAGGATGACCTACTCATCCTTGTTCTCATATGATGATAATCAAAACCCGCTAAACTAGAAAAAGAAAATTTTGACATTTTTTCAAAAACTTATAAACTAAGCATGAAATCAATATGCAAGTAGAGAAAAATGAGTAGTAAATGCATCTAAACTATTATGAGCAATCAAGATGCAAATACAGGGAATCAAAATGACTTACCTACTTACCTAGGGCCTTGGGGCCCTGGAGATCACGTGTTGGATGATGTCAGGTGAAGTCATACAACCAGTGCAACCATTTGATCATCTCATCAAATTATATCCCCATGTGCTTAATCATATAATACAACAAACATAATTCAAGCACATGATAATCGTGAGTATGAACAAACATATAATCAATCATGAAATAAAACTCATGAAGATGGGTGGGAGGGAGGAAACCCTACTGGAAAGAAAAACCATCAGCCCGATCATCTTTCCTGAAAGTGTAGCCACAAGACTGATCAATCGATCTCTGAAGGGAGATACTATACATAGACGACAACTTGTCTTTATCTTCACTTAGAAGATCACTGCTCCCTAAAGGTTGAGAAAGGACAAGAGATCCAAATAAAACCCTATGATTTCCCAAACAATAGGAAATGGGGTAAGGTATAGCCTTAGATAAAAACTCCTCTGTTGGACTCAGGAAACGTCTCTAATTTGTCTGCAAATCCATGCCGAAAGTCTCAACATGAAAGTACTTCCATTTAGTGGTATGGACCTCAGATTTCTTTGGGCAGGCTACAACCTGGTGTCTATCAAAATCTGAGTATGGTGGTTGAAAACCATCCTGAAAACATTGTGTCAAGTCATCCTTGAATGGATGGAACAAATCTGTAACCATATCCTCTGAAAAAATTATTTATGTATCCTTTATCCAAGATGTGCCTTCAATGTCATAGATAGGATCTCTGCCAAAAATGAAACAACCCAAATCCCATTTGCATCTCCCAATCTGTATGAAATCATTAATGTCATGGTCAACTGTATCTGGGGGTTGTTCCATGATTTCATCTGCATCATAGAAGTTGATTACTTCTTCACAAGACTGGATAACTTCATCTTCTTTGAAAGGGACAGTAGAGGACAATGTCTAGTTCAGACCTTCTGCAAGAGAAACTTCATCGATATTCTTTTGGCAATTTTATTCATTTCCAAAGTCATGGAACAAAGCATCATAAAAGTTCTCAAAAGGATTATAACTCATCATGTTCTCTTCTTGATGTGTAGGAGGAGCAACGGTATGGGTGTCCTCATCAAGTGGAAGAGTAGATAATTCATCTTCATCATATGTCTTATTCAGATCTTCTTCATCAGGATCCTCTTCAAGATTTTCTTCATATTTGGTCTCATCATCGATCGAAAACCTTCTCAGCAAGAGGGTGTTTGATCTCTTGGAAAGCATCTTACAAACTTTGAGTAGTTGGTCGATATTTCCTGATAAATTCTTCAATGAGCTTCGTAGAAGAAGGAATACTTTTTGGATCACATGAGTGTGCAAGCCAATCCTTCTGACTTGATTCCAGTGAAGACAGAAAAGTTTTCATCAGCAAATTTTCATGTATCACATTTAAGCTCAATGCATACTTCATATAATTCATGACATGGGTGATTGCTAGAGCTGGATCACCGTCAAATTTGGAGGAACTTGCTCTCCATTTTTTTGGACAATGATTTGGATAGCCAGGGACATTCTAAACATCAAAATAAGGGTACACATTATGGAATGTCCATGGTAAGTCCTATGAGGCCATGGTTCCATCACTTAAGTTAATACCTCAATGGACTCGCCAGATGAGATCAAGGCTCATCAAGGGATGGAAAGGGGGGAAAGGGGAAGGTGGGTTCATGGAAGGTGGAGTCACCAGACAAGATTTTAGGAAAAATCTTTTTCGATAAGGTGGAAATGGAATGTCCCTTGGGTGGATTCGCCAGGTAAGCTAAGGGAAAGGATTTGGGATACCTTACCAAAGTTTCATTTAGGGTGAGAAGAAGATTCAAAATATTCCCTGATAGTGGCGCCAAAATGTTATAGCACAAGTTATAGGTTGGGAAAATCCCGACCCAACCAAAAATAAAGTGCTACAAGTTGGGAATCCTACACCCAATGTCACCTCGATGTAGGTCCCACACTTCAAGGGTGACTAGGTCACTATAGGGAGGTGATCCTAATGACCCTAGGGGGATTGAGATGGAGATGGAGGGAAATAGAAGTGAAGCCCCTAGAAGTCAAGTATAAGTGGAATAAAAGGTAGGAAGGGATGCATTGTAATTCAAGTAATTGTTTCTCCATAGGTATAATACTTCTCTGGATGATTGTACCTACCCGACACACATGAAAAAATACTTTGCAATGATATATGTTAGTTGGATCAACAAGTTAAGATTTTTTTCCCTAATTTTCATCAGTAGATGGAAATTTATATAATAAAATGAAACATCTAAATCAACATACAAATATCTAAACTAGTTGAGTAAATCAACATCAAGCTTGGCAGTGAATATAGGCTTAAAAAGGGTACTTAACAATCAAGAGAAGATGGTTGTTGTAAACAATCATTTTATGCATAAAATTGCAGCCTTATGGCTGTAGAATTCAATGGTATGCAGTAGAAAAATCAACCATACAAAATTGTTAAGAACTAGCCCAAAAGATGCACCCTAGTTAGTAGTGTAAATGAGTAAAATTTAGAAGTTAGTTTAGGGTTAGTTTAGGAGTTATGTGAGTATTAGTAACTAGGGTTATGAAACGTTAATGGTCGTTGGTTAAAGTTTGTAACAACAATTAGAGTTTTGGGAGAGAGGGGATGCCCTATTGGGGGACGAGTCCTCTCAATGAGACAAAACAACTTCAAGCAATAAACCTTTCACAGGACCAAAAATTGTGTTTCTCAAGGCAATGATTTATATCTCCCATGCAAAAAGAGGCATGACTAGTGCCTTTACTATTGGGTTTCTTATCCCTTATCATAGGGATAACTAAGGATATTATGTCTTGAGGCCCACAGGTCCTAGAAATGGAGTATCGAGAGCCACATGACTTGCGCTTGGCCCTGGAGGGCCCATCGTTTCTTCAGTGTGTCATATCTATTAGCAGCAACAACATCCATCCCATCGGCCTGATTCTGAAGTAGCAGTGGGTCCTGCTCCATGAGGTTATGATTCTGAGTATCATGGTATGTATCACTCTGATTTTCGAAGAATTCAAATATGTGCACTGAACTCTCTTTTGTTTCATGATGTTTTCTTGTAAATTATGCCATTTAACTTATCCATACCTGGGGGGGGGTGACATAGTGCCCTAGTAAGTTGGTTCCCTTAGGGATGAATTTCCACTGGGTGGATCTATGGAAGGTCATCGTCCATTCCTTCCATACTTACCACTTTTCATCATTGTCCCTCTCATATTTCCCCTACCTTGGTTCGGGCATTGGGTTTGCCAAGCTAGTAAGGGTTGTACCTTGCCTTTTTGGAAGAAGGCGCTAAAGGCCCAGAGGGTAAAAGTAGCTGGAAAAAGTTAAAATCCAAAATGAAACCTTGAGATGCTTCGCCCAGGGATTCCCAAGAAAGAAATAAATGGCTTCTTAGCAAGAAAATGGGACCTGTAAAATAAAATAAAACTCAAGATCTAGTTGGTGGATAGGAGGTCTCATCATGAGTCGGCATATTAGTGTTGAAATATTGTAACTGCAAAGAGTATTCTATTTATTATTGATGTATTATTCATTATATCAATCCCCTTTTGTGGATTGATCATGTCGGATATTGTAAATGACCAAATCCCCTTTTGCGGATTGGTCAAACCCTATTTGTAATGGGATAAATGAAAATTCGGACCCAAAATATATTGAAGTGGTTATAACCACCCAGAATGAGAAGTCGGCCCAGCCAGCATATATTAAAGTGGCTATAACCACCCAGAAGAAGAATTTGGCCTTGCCAGTGAAAACACACCTCCGTTCACACATGCCTGAATTGTATAAATAAAGAGGCTAGCGCTTCATTTGGACACACACTCACTTGTTCATCAAGAAGAAAGTTCGGAGTTGCAGTTGGAGAAGGAATAGAGAGAGAGAGAGAAACATTCTTGGGAGAGGACTTTCTATATTTGTTTGAGTTATCTCTTGGCATTGTATTGGCTATCTATATTAAGGAATTTTTGTTGGGTTTTCTCGCCCATGAGGGTTTCCCAGGATAAATGATCTATCTCTTGTGATTGTGTATTTCTCAGTGATCCTATCTATGCTATTGTTATCTAGTGAAATGAAAAGAACTCTAATAATAGCTTAAACCTTAACATGGTATCAAAGCTAATCTGAAGAGAGCATCTTTGACAAGAGAAAGTGAAAAACGTCACTGTTGTCATACATGAAAATTAGGGATTTTTATTGAAGAAGAATTTCAGCCCCAAAACCATCTATAAAAGTGTGCCCTTCCTCAAGGATCACTTTGGCATCCTCAACACAACTTTTCAGTAGCTAGATCTCCCAAAAAGTGAAACCCTAGTTTTCACCAGTACTAGAAAACCAAAAGTACCAGAAGTACCAGAAAACCAGAAGCACCAGTCCATAAATCTGTTGGTCAAGTTTGAGGGGGTAAAATTTGGATTTTTAGAAATCTGACTGCACCAGCTTACTTGGCTCAGCTCAGCACATCTATCCCCTGGATCAGAATTTCAAAATTTGAAGTTTGAAAAAATAGGGTTTCCTCATAAAACCCTAAGTTGCAGTTGCAGTTTCATTCTCAGAATCAGTTGCAGTATCAATTGCAGTTGCAGTATTAGTTGAAGTACCAGTCGTAGTACCAGATGCAGACACCCTTAAATGTTTTAAGAGCTGGTGATCATTATCGTTGCTACTAAATGGTGCCACTACCTGCAAGTGTCGTCAGAGGTATGTACTTACACATGTTTAAACAGTTAAGCTTTAAAGGGTATTTGCAGGAGAAGGGACCTCTTTCCATAGATCCAGAAGGATCTCAAGATCCAACACATTCAGAGGAATAATGCAACCCAGGTGTGATTATTCTAATATGCATCTATTTGTTATGACATTATTTTGATCAGTGTTGCATGTTCTAGCTATGACCATCATTCTAACCTTTGATCAAAATCTAAGTCAAGGTATTACATGGATTAAAATTTGAGATCATAGAGTTTATCCTCTAACCCAACCTTTTGTCAAGATAACATATTGTCTTAGTACAAAAGACAGGTTGAAGAAAGCACTCGTCATATTGAGTGAAGGAGACTTGGAAGACAAGCAAGCACACTCATTCTTGAGGACAAGGCTCCAGGTTCCAGGTTTGATTAATCAAGTTGATGACTACCCCTTTACACGTAACCACTATAGTTGAGATAGCAGTCTTTGAAAAGTATTATACTTGGTAGCATGTGAGAATATAGAGGTAAAATCTTGATGTAATCATTTGCCTGATACAACTAACATCTCCTCTAGGAGAAACCTCGTGTGTTAGTTCCAAGTTTCCATGGAGGAATGTTCGATCACAACACTATAAGAGTGTTGACCTCATTTTGTATTGTATCTCTTACCTTTAATCTTTGCTTCAAACAAGTTACAAGTGATATCTCTAAAGGAGCTATTGTGATGATTGTTCGTGCTATTGCTTTATCTACTATTATCAAAAGGATATTATTCTTGCTTGTTGTTTTGTTGACCTTGTTTCAGGTCACAGGTGATAAGCCTGAGAAAGATATAGTGAAGGTTGCATAAGGCAACATATTAAATAAGACATGAAACAAACTATGTACATGACCATATACAATCATGTACTAAAGAAGATGAAGAAGAAGCTATATCTTGAGATTCAGAGTATCTCATATGAAAATTGATTGAAAGGAGCAGAAGGCTCCAAAAATGACCGAACATTAGAATGGGAAGCATAACTCGTTTGAAGCCTGACTTTGTATTTCACATATAAACTTGGTATTCAACACCAAGTATACCCTGTAAGAGATGATGGAGTCCTTATAGCCTTAGAATAAATCGAGAGTAAGCTTGATCTCAGAAAGTATCAGATGAAGAATCAACTTCCATGACTGGGAGACAGATGTTGTCAGAAGACTAGATCGTAGCTTCAAAAACTTCTAGGAGATATGAAATCTCCTGGGAAGATTCCCTTGTTCCAATAACAAAGAAGGAAGCCAGTCAGAAAGACTAGGATATGGATTCTTCTGTGAGAAGAGAAGTCAATATTGACTTCCAATATTGATCTATATAGATCAAACGTGTTGTAGATGTACAAAGCCTAATGTATGTCCAGAGGATTCTCCCAACAAAGGGGAGAAGACTATGATGAAACACTTATTTAAGAAATAGTTCCAGTATTTATGAAGACAACCAGAACAACCATGATTCATATATAGTATGAGATGCAGGGGGAGAAATCCTCATATTTAAAATTGAGTGGAAATTGGTGCAGTACATTAGTTAAGTCATGGAGACATGACTACAATGAAAGATAGAGTTACCTCCATGAAAGAAGAAGAGATATCTTCAGTATCAATTATTGATCCACTCTTAGTTTCAGATGAAAATGTTGTCATGATAGAATAAGAGGAGTTACTCTCGGATTTTAGCATCCACGGTGAGAATGAAACAATCATTCTCAGCCTCAGAGCAGTTGTAGGTGCAGAGTCCCAGATTCCAGAAGGAACAGTTGCAGAGAGAGTAGAGGACATGCTCCTAGACAATGAGACAGATAGTACCTTGCAGAAAGCACATAGAGCTAGCACATGGTTGTGCAGATTGAGTTGCAGTTGAGAAAGTGTACCAGATTGGTACAATGTAATGAGAAAAAATTATTTGAAGATTGAAGATAGAAAGACTCATGTCTGCCAGTTGGAGAAGGATCTGTACGTGTTGAAGCAAGCTCCTAGATCTTGATATGGAAGAATTGACAGTTTCCTGATGGGCTTGGGCTTTACCAAGAGTAAAGTTGATTCTAACCTCTACTTCAAGATTATGAATGATGTGTTGGTGATATTTTTGATGTACGTGCATGACTTATTTTTAAATAGAGAAGAAAATCTCATCACCGAATGTAAGAAGAAGTTCTCTATAGAATTTGAGATGAAATACTTTGGCCTAATGCATTATTTCTTAGGTCTTGAGGTATGGCAGAGCCCAAAGAGAATCTTCCTTAACCAAGGGAAGTACGCAGAAGAAATCCTAAAGATATTTGACATGTTAGAGTGCAAGTCCATGAATACACCCATGGAAACGAAGTTGAAGCTTCTAGTCGACACTTCGTCAGAATTGATTGATGCCATGTTGTATAGACAGATCATTGGATCATTGATGTAGCTGGCGAACACCATATCAGATATGTGTTTTTCCATGAACACTTTGAGTTAGTTTCTGGTAGAACCCATACATGTTCACCTAGTTGCTGCAAAACATGTGATGAGGTACCTTAAGGGTACATTAGATTGTGGTCTCAGTTATGATGGAGATCATGATTTCACATTGAGTGGGTACACTGATTCAGATTGGGTTGGAAGTGTCTCTCACAGGAAGAGCACTTCAGGATGTTGTTTCAATTTGGGATTAGCCATGATCTCATGGCAGAGTAGAAAGAAATCAAGTATTTCTCTCAGTACAATGGAAGAAGAATACATTATTGTGTGTTCTGCCAGTTGAGAAGCCATATGGATTCGGAAGTTGTTGACAGGTCTATTCGACTTAGAGATAGAAGCAACCATGATCCTATGTGATAACTAGAGCTGCATAAAGATGACAAAGAATCATGTATTTCATGACAAGTCGAAACACATAGAGATCTGATACCATTACATCCGTGACATGGTGCAGAGAGGAGCCATAAAGATCTAATATGTTATCACAGATGAACAGGTTGCCGATGTGTTGACCAAGCCTCTATCTTGTGTAAAGTTTGAGAAATTTCGAGATAAGCTTGGTATAGTCCGAAAGGACCTCCCTCGAAAGGGAGAGTAGTTTTGTGTTGATATGCCAACCTAGTGTTGTGCTTCCAGCTTAATTGTTGTGTCGAGATGCCAGCCTAGTGTTGTGCTTCCAACTTAATTGTTGTGTCGAGATGCCAGCCTAGTGTTGTGCTTCCAGCTTGATTGTTGTGTCGAGATGCCAGCCTAGTGTTGTGCTTCCAGCTTAATTGTTGTGTCCAGATGCTAGCCTAGTGTTGTTCTTCCAGCTTAATTGTTGTGTTCAGATGCCTTCCGAGTGTTGTGCTTCCAGATTAATTGTTGTGTTGAGATTCCAACTTAATTGTTGATGCCAGCTTAATTGTTGTGTTGAGATTCCAGCTTAATTGTTGTGTTGAGATTCCAGCTTAATTGTTGATGCCGTATTAATTGTTTTGTTTTGATTCCAGCTTAATTGTTGTGATGATGAGCCATCTTAATTGTTGTGATGATGTGCCAGCTTAATTGTTGTGATGATGTGCCAGCCTCGTGCTGTGATGATGTGTTGCCAGCCTCATGTTGTGATGATGTGTTTCCAACCTTTGTGTTGTGATATTGTTGTTGTTGATGTTGTATCAACCTTGTGATGTTATTGATGATGATGATCTATTAGTGTTATACTAATCCATGTTGATACAGATGGTGATGATGATGCCACTTCGACTTCTTGCTGAATATGATGTTGATGATGCCACTTCAGCTGCTTGCTGAAGATGATGATGCCACTTCGGCTTATTGCTGAAGATGATGCCACTTCAGCTGCTTGCTGAAGATGATGATGCCACTTCGGCTTCTTGCTGAAGATGATTCCACTTCAGCTGCTTGTTGAAGATGATGATGCCACTTCAGCTCCTTGTTGAAGATGATGATGATGATATTATTTCAACTTTAATGTTGAATATGATGATGATGTTACCTTAGACTCATGCTGATGAGGATGATGATGCTACTCCAGCTCCATGTTGTGTTGATGTTACTCCAGCTCCATGTTGTGTTGATGCTACTCCAACTCCATGTTGTGTTGATGCTACTCCAACTCCATGCTATGTTGATGATGCTCCAGCCTTTGTGTTGTGTTGATGATGAGAAAAACTTTCGATGATTTATATATATGAAAGTCATTGTTCCAAGATGTTGTTGATGATGTTTCTCTCTCTCTCGCCCGATGTTGTTGTAGAATACCCTTCTTGTTAAGGGGGAGTGTTGAAATATTGTAACTGCAAAGAGTATTCTATTTATTATTGATGTATTATTCGTTAGATCAATCTCCTTTTGCAGATTGATGATGTCGTGTATTGTAAATGACCAAATCCCCTTTTTCGGATTGGTCAAACCCTAATTGTAATGGGCTAAATGAAAATTCAGCCCCAGAATATATTAAACTGGTTATAACCACCTAGAATGAGAAGTTGGCCCAACCAGAATATATTAAAGTGGTTATAACCACCCAGAAGAAGAACTCGGCCCTGCCAGTGAAAAGATACCTTCGTCCACACATGCCAGAATTGTATAAATAAAGAGGCTAGTGCCTCATTTGGACACACACTCACTTGTTCATCAAGAAGCAAGTTCGGAGTTGCAGTTGGAGAAGGAAGAGAGAGAGAGAGGCACATTATTGGGAGAGGAATTTATGTATTTGTTTGAGTTATCTCTTGGCATTGTATTGGCTATCTATATTAAGGATTTTTTGTTGGGTTTTCTCCCCCATGAGGGTTTCCCAAGATAAACTATGTGTCTCTTGTGATTGTGTATTTCTCAGTGATCCTATCTATGCTATTGTTATCTAGTGAAATGCAAAGAACTCTAATAATAGCTTAAACCTTAACAATTAGGTCCATGGTCATGTAGTGGTATGACACTACCATCCATCTGGTCACAAAACTAGGGTAGTGGCTCTTGGTGGCATAGTCAAGAGAAAGGGGGTCTCATCATGAGCCAACCTTATCATTTCTGTGAGGTGCTTGTGGGTAACACTGTCACCACTGGTCACCACGCTTGGACAATGTCCTCTAGCTATTCTCTTGAAAAGAAAAAAGAAATAAGACAAATAATAAAAGGCATTGAATGGGAAAGGAAACAATGGCATCCATGGCAAGGTGCAACTCGCCCTCTATAGAGGCACCCACAGGTAAGACCTACATTTCTCTGTTATCACTCCACCCCTTGCCCAAACATTCCCTACACCATTTCATACACCTACATGACCTAGATTGGTCTTCACCAGGGAAACACCCCAAACTTGAGGAGAATTAGCCCAATATGACATCCTGAGACCCTCTCCAAACCTGGTTTCTTAAACTGCATAACATCTTTGAGAATTTGTCTGGGTAAAGGGGGGTTTGATGCACATGTTTGGGTAATTTGATTATTAGACGTGATTGACATTGCTATGATCCCTATGACTTATGAGACCATGGAGAGCGTACTTGTTCTTATTGCAGGACAATGCCTAGTGGACAAGTACATATGGGGAGATGATTAGCTTGGACCTCCATGGGGATAAAATCCCACTAGATGGATGTTGTGACCCCAACCAGGGGCTTGCACCAGAGAAAAATAAGAATGTTCCATCAGAGACACTTTGGCAGGATTAGACCTAGGAGGATCTTGCTCTCCCCCCTGAATGATGGCCTTGGGAGGCCCATGACGTCACCCTTGTTACCCTAGACGTCACCCAACGTGAGATGGACATGATGGAGGAAGTTGTGTGTCAGGTGGCACGTGTGGCATCATCCAGAGGCCTTGGAAGGCCTAACGTTTTTCTCATGGAGCCTGACGTCCCACTTATGAGGCCCAATGTCACCCTAGGAGGGCATGACATCACTTATACTACACATTTTAGGGTTTAATTCTTTAAATTTATGTAAAAATTGGATTTTTGATGTAATTTGGCCATGTCAACCTTTTCTGACCTAAATTGTAATTAAAGGTCATTATCATTGTATAAATAAGAGACAAATCTCTTTTATTTTTCATCATATTTCACTCACATAAGTGTGAGGTCTGAAATTCAGCCCTCTTTAAGGGTATTTGGTTGAAATTAAGTGGTGCACAACTTCTTGGAGAGGATATTATTGGTGTTTTTTGGCATTTTTCATGGTGGAGAGTCTTCAACTAAGGTTTTGTTGCTAGATTATTCTTGACGAAGTAAGTAAATATGCAATTCTTCATTTATTTTTGAATGGTTATGGTAAATTTGCTTGTTCATTTCTAAGATTATGAAATTGCTAGTTTGAAACCCTAGGGGAGAAGAATATGTTATTATTCTTTTCCTTATCATTTTCCACCTACTTGAAATTGCTAGAGGACATCTCTTTTGAAGAATACACTAGATCCCTACCTTTGTAGCACTCTAGTAGAATTACTTCATTAACTTCATATGTTTTATTTCAAGCTTGATCTAAGGAAGAAGGAAATCGCTAGGGCCTAAGGTTACTTACTTCCTAGCAATTCTTCCTTCTAGAGTTTAAACATTGAGGCCTTAGGTTACTAACACCTCAGTCATCTCACCCATCCATTTAGATTACCTATTATCATTTTTTGTTTCCTCTAAGAGTTGTTGCTGCTAACCTTGACTCCATTACCCTAAAAGGCACTAGTCCACTCCTTACAAGTGATTGATTGACCAAACAACCCTTAAACCATCTTCCCTAATAATTTTACTAACTCTTACTAACTCTAAATTAGACTAACTCACTAACTAATTTATTGTTGCTGAAAAATATTGCTACATCCATCTATAACAACAGAAAATTCATCCTAAAAGAAAGATTAAAAGCTGATTAAACATTGCCACAACTGCTTCTAACAAATATTATCATTCTGTCAATTTTAGGCTATTATTTCTTGTCATTCTTAAAGCATTATTGAGGCATAATTGTTGTAGTTGTTGCTAAATATTCATTGTTGTTATAAATATTTATATTTCTTCAGTTCTATATTATCTTGTTTATCTTCCAGAAGTTTATGGTTTTATGAAGCATTGACATCATATGGTACTTGCAAACAACATTTTTTTTCTATTTGTTGTCTTGTTCTGGGCAGGTACACTTAAATTATATTTTGTTTCATCTCAATAAAACCTTGGAACTTCCGATCTAAGTGACCTGGGAGAGGGGTGGAACTTTCTCATAACTTTTACCTTAGCCTTCTTAAACCCTCAGGTCATTGGGGACGTCTCTCTTGGGGTACTACTTCTAAATAGAAAGAGGTGTCTTATTAAGGTGACAATAAAAGGTCATCCTCCTTGTTACGCCAAATTAGTATCCACTATCCTTTGGATTTGGGAAAGTAAAAATTGCACGATAACATTTTGTCGCCATCGTCAGGGAACACTGAGTCAATTTTCCTCAAGACAACACTTTTTCAGTAAGCCTTTCCTCAAAATCCTTTATCTTACAAATCTTACCTTGTGACTCCACTGAGGGTGATCCCATCATATTTTTGATAATCTCCTGAAGATTGTCTGGCGACTACACTAATGACGACTCGTAGCGGACGTCAGTATACACTCTATCTCCCTCCTATATCTGTCATCCCTATAGCTTCTCCTAAATGGTCTCTCAAAGAAATTTTTGTCCCTTTGGACCTGGCTAACACCCAAGGGGGATTACATGATCTCTCGAAAGAATCTGACTCCTGGATACCTAAATTCCCAGGAGAAGTGGGATCTTATGGCAACACACATTGGATTAAATTTTGTGAGGGTTATGAATTCCGTCAATCGGGAAAGGAACATCCTGACATGTTTATGAGACTTTTCTTGAACTCACTCACCGGGAGTGCCAGAAATTGGATTAATAAACTCCCAAGTGGAAGCCTCAAAACCCCTAAAGATTTGAAACAAGCTTTCATGAAGAGATGGAGTAAGGTAGAAATTATGGCCTCTATTTATTCTCAATACCTCGAAGTGTGCAAACGAAATGATGAAGATGTTAGGAAATTCAATGATAGGTTCCACACTCTCATTAGCAAACTTGATCTCAACTTTCACCCAGAGAGCGCTATTCTCCATCATTACCTGAACTCCTTAGAAGGAAATTTACAATTTACCCTCGAGAATCGATTACCTACAATCCTAGAATAAGCACAAGATGTTTCTTTCCATATTGAAGAGAATCTTAAGTTCAACAATTTGATCCATCAGGTGAACCTTTTGAGCAAAGATGACATCTGGGAGCTCAATAAGGAAAGCATGGGGAGGCTTAAGCATGACCTCCTAGATATTCTAGAGGTAGAGAATAATACTTTCCCTAGGAAATGGAGCACATGTTTCTCAAACATGAAAGACACTTCCTTATTTTCACAACAAAATGAGCCCCCTGAGGATTTGAAACCCACTCAAGATACATTTGGAGATATTGAGGTTGAATATACTGAATACTCAACTTCAAAAATCGATGAGGAATATGATTGTGAAGAGGAATTCCCCATTGTCTACCATGTTGGGAGCATGGGAACGAAATATGGAGAACCTGCACCTTTTTATGTTACCCTCCAAATCAATGATTTCCTTCTCCATAATTGTGTGTTACCCTAGAAATGTTATGACTGAAAGGGTTATGCACCAACTAGGTCTCAGTATATCACAACCAAACACACAAGGTGGTTTCACACGAGGCATCATCAAATACCTAAGTGTTTCCTTCCATGCTTTCCCTGATGCCTCTTTCAAGATTGATGTAATGGTAATAGACGTTTTAAGTAACTGGGGAATTATACTCT
>ML848994.1:36461-60602 GCA_009831015.1 Picea engelmannii
CCATGTCTTGGGAAGACCATTGAGTACTATGTTCACCAATTCCTTTTCTGAAGTGATCTCTTCAATAGCTTGTAGTTGATCTCTTAGCTGGGAGATCCTTACAAAGTAGGATGTTATGCTATCATCATCATTCATCTTCATGTTACGAAGTTCATTCTTCAGACTCATAACTTGTCCAATGTTGCTGACTGAGAAGATATTAGTTAGGGCATCATACATCTTCTTCGATGAGTCAAGATGGGAGATGTAGGGTATCAAGTGGTCTTTTATGGAATCCACTATGATACTCATGGCATTGATGTCAATGTCTTTGAACTTCTCCATAGCTGCAACATTCTGCAGTTCCTTCTCTTCTCCTTCTTTGAACTCTGGCTTCACGATCTTTCCTTTCACAATGCCCAACACTTTATTCTTAGCAAGGATGAGGTCAATCCTTGTCTTCCATGCTCTGAAGTTGAAGGCTCCTTCTATCTTGTTCTCAGACTTCATAGAGTTTGTCATGGCTTGCTTGACTTGGTCAAACCCTAGATTTGACCAGAAATCCAAACTTCACGTCTTGGCCTTCTGAGTGTACTAGGAGATGCACTGGGCTATGGCGCACTGATCTATCCGGAGATTAGGTCAATCTCATCACTTAAGGTGTCTCAACAAGAGGTTTAGGGTTTCTGCAATTGCTTCTGCTGGTAACCCTAGCTGTAGTTCTTTTGGAAGCTGCTCCTGCTAGTAACCCTAGCGGCAGTTCCTCAACGAGCTCAATATCTAGCGGCTATGTTTCCTTCCAGCGTTTTAGGCTAACTGAAGGGGTGTGGGCCCATAACCTGTTAGAATATATAATATGATGTTCTCATTTTACCATGACGATACCCTCGTCTTCCAACCACAGGCTGAAGCCTCCCTCCGAGCACCTTAACCTTGACCTGAGAATTCCTCCGGAAGCAAACCCTAGGCTAGATAGCCAAACAAAGAGCAACGCATCTCTCCCAAAGGATAGCGCATCACAAAAATCTGATCAGATAGTCGAAACCCTAGCCAAGAGATATCCAAGCCAAATACTGAAACTTGTTGTTGCTGCAGTTGCACCTGCAACCCTCCTCCAAACCTGCGCACTAGCTAGAACTGCAGTGCGCACAAACTGGGAAAACTGTAGTCCTGAGATGTGTCAAATGAGAAACTGGTGCCCTGTATTTATAGTAATCCTGCCAATTTACTGGGGTCGACTTCTCCTTCTGGGTAGGTGTCTGTTTAGTATATTATTATTAATTCTGGCGGACTTCTTCTCTTGGAGGCTAATAGCTTAGTTCACGGCCTGCAATCAACCCACGTCCTTGATCTTGTTGGGAATGGAAGATCAACAACTAGGATTAGACTAGATTCAAGCAAGCACTTCCCAGATTGTGGAGGTTGGACCCCACAATCACTGTGAATCGTCGATCTATGAATGAAGATTACGGGTGGGGAATCATTGTGGAGTGCAAAGGTGAAATTAGCGGGTGCACTAGTTCGCGGCCTGCTATTCACCAACACCATCGATCTATTCAGGTTGGAAGATCAACGACTCCGGTTAGACTGATTTGGGCGATTACTTCACAGATTGTGGAGGTTGAGCTATCTGATAAAGAGAACGCACGTTGGGGCTCCGCAATCATGGTGAACCATCGGATCTGAGCATAAAATGGATGATAGTTGTCTGATATAAGATAAAGTGTAAGCGTTTTAACCTTTGCGTGCCCAAGAGGATTGAATTTTCAAAGTCCCAAAGTAATTTGGGATTGTCCATCGCCAAGAGGGACAGGTGGCGTAAGTCTGCGGACTCCGGGTAAAGATCCGAAGTAGGTCCTGGTCGTTGATCGCTCGGAGAAGTATGTTTCAATAGATCGGAGTCTCTGAGTGAATGCACTTCGAAATAAATGAGGATGTAGAAGCTTGGAACTATAGAAGCCCAAAGTGTCAGAGTTCACCCTGACCATTGATCGGGAAGGATGTGTGGCATACGATCTATGATTCCAAAAGAACATACTCTGGGAGGACGGATTGTTGGAGCGTTCAGATCACCCAAACGTCGAAGTCTCGAAGTGATTTGGGATTGTTCATCGCTAAGAAGGGAAAGTGGCAAAAGATCATTAACTCCAGGTGAAAGCACTACGGGAGGACGCAAAGAAGAAGAGTTTGAAATTGTTGAAGCTCGAACAACTGAAACAACCGGGAGTCGTTGATCTGCGGGAGGACACATGTCATCAGATCACGAAATCCAGGTAAAATGTTCTGGGAGAAATGGAGCATGAGGAAAACTGATATTTGAGACCTCTGAAAGCCGAAGTCCCAAAGCGGACGAGAGCCGTCGATTTGAAGGTGGACACGCGGTGCCAGATCCAGAACTCCAGAGGAAAGCGGAGGGGGGAAACTCCTAATTCCTAGAGGAGAATCTCAACCATTGATTGAGAAGGGAACCGAGGGGCGGTTGATTTGGTTTAAAGGGCCAAGGTCCTAAAGAGAAAGCAGAGCCACTGATTGAGGAGGACGCGTGGCAGATGATCGGTTATTTTGGAGAAGTCGCTCCGGAAGAAACCAAGGATTGAGAACGAAAAATCCCAAAGGCCGAACTCACGTAGAAGATCATGGTCATAGATCGAAGAGAGATGGGTGGAAGAATATCCGAAGGTCCGAAGGTCAAACTTCAGAATATTTACAAGCAAGAAAAAGTTGAGAGTTGAAACCCCCGAATCCCGAAGTCCGAAGTAAATCTGAACCATCAAATCCAGAGGAACACGTGGCAACAGATCGCAAGTTTCATATAAATTTGTCTGGACTTTCACTTAAGAATTTATAAACCCAAAGTCCGAAGACCCAAAGGGATCGTAACCGTTGATCTGCGGAAGACACACATCAGCTTCAGATAAAAGCCATTGGGGGAAAACGAGAGTTGAGATTTGAGATTTTCGAAGCTTGGAATCCCGAAATGATCAGAGTCGTTGGTCTAAGAGGATATGTGGCACGAGATATGTCATTGCAGGAGAAGGCAAGGTTTGAGAGTTGAGAACTCTAAAATCCGAATCGTGAAACAAATCACGTCCATTGATTTGAAAGGGATATATCTGAGCTATCAGTTCAAAAGAACCATTAAGTTTGTAAGATCAATGGTCTCATCGCATTACCTAGATAAACCTTGGCCTTTCATTATTTTAGTGGGTTTCCTTTCAAGGTAAAATTCCATAATTTTAGCAATCGATTTTCTCCTCTTCCCATCTATGTCAGGCTGGATAAGTATATCTTTCACAGAGGCTGAGGGAACATAGGAAACAATCTTGGAATGCAGAATGTATACTCTGAAAGCCTTAAGGGATTTTACCAAATCATAATCCTACTTTTCCATGATATCATATCTCATTTTTGCATCCCTCAATGCTCTGCTAAAAAAGGAAATATGTTGCTCTAACCCCTCTGTATTTTTTTGAAGCAAGACAACAACCAATGTGTCAAATGAGACAAAGGAAAATATCATAAATTCCTTGGAATAATCAAGGTTGATGAGCACAGGTGCTTCAGTCAAGGCCTTTTTGATTTGGTCAAAATAATCTCGAGCCTCGGTAGTCCATTTCACCTCATTTCCTTTCCTAAGCATGGATTTAATGTATTTAACAAATTCAACAAAGTTAGAGATGAACCTTCTTAGAAAATTGATTTTCCCCAAGAAACACTGAACTTCTTTCTTGGATCTAGGAAGAGATAAATTCTGGATGGCCTCTACTCTACTTGGATCAATTCTTACCCCTTCTTCTAATACAATGTGCCCCAATAAATTACCTTCCTTCATAGAAAACAAAGACTTCTTAGGATTGAGAGAGATACCAAACTTTCTGCACTTCAGGAAGACCCTTTTCAAATGATGATAATGTTCTTTATCATGAGAACATTGTAATGTCATCTAGGTAGATGACTACAAATCTTTCCTTCTCCCCAATAAAGGAAATATCCATTGCTCGCTGAAAGGTTTCTCCTGCATTCATTAATATAAAGGGTATTTTAGCATACATGAATGTGCCCCAAGGAGTAGTAAAGGTTGTCTTCTCTCTATCTTCAGGAAAGATATAGATCTGATTCTATCCTGAGAATCCATCAATCATAGACATCCTAGATGAGCCAGTCACTCTCTGCAAAATGTGCTCCATCTTTGGCAAGGGGTAATTATCTTTCTTGGAGCTTCTATTCAAATTCTTGAAATCAACACATAGTCTAATTTCCCCATTCTTCTTCCTCACAAGGACCAAGTTAGCCACCCACTCAAAGCATCTCAAAGGAATGATGATCCTGGCATCCAATAACTTCTTCACTTCTTTTTCCATAATAAGAAACAACATGGTATTTATCTGTCTAAGTTTCTGCCTAAAAGGCTTGGTCTCTTCTTTCAAAGGGATCTTGTGTTCAATGACGTTTGTGTCATATGTTTGTAAATCTTCATATTTCCAGGAAAACACATCAAAAAACTCCTTTAAAATATTAACATACTCATCCCTTTGTTCTTTTGACAAGCTACTAGACAACTTCACATATTTTGGATCCTCCTCTGTACCTAAATTGCATTTAGTCACATCATCATTTTTAGTTGAACCTTTAACCTTCACAAAAACATCATTTATGTCAAACAATATCTCCTAGGGGACTAGTCCTTTTGGAATATGGTTATTAGGAAATTGAACAATATGATGGTCAACAATTTTATTCAGAAAAATATCAGTGTGGGGGCTTTTGTCATAATCATGATCTTTATCAATATGCAGAGAAGAAAACTCATCCACGGTTTCAAGAAATATTTTGATCTCAAGATCATCCTTAAACACCTTCCAATGCTTGACATTGTTAGGTATAGATGGTCTATACTTCATTTCCACATCATATTTGAACTTAGGGGGGAAAGGAACTCTGAAATTACTTGCTGAAACAGCCAAGGAATCTGCCATAATATTTTCCTCTCTTGGAACAAAAGAGATACCAAAAGCCAAGAAGAAATTATCAACAAGATCCCAAACTTCATTTTTGTAAGTCCTTAACCTGGGGTGTTTAGCTTGATACATATTTTTGACTTGATGTACAATTAATTCAGCATATCCAAACACTTCTAACTCTTCAATCTTCATGTCTTTAGCAACCCTCAAACCCAAAACAAGAGCCTCATATTTTTCCACACTGTTTGTAGTTTCAAATTCAAGCTTGTAAAAAAAAGATATAATCTCTTGAGAAGGGAATATAAAGACTACCCCAGCACCAACACCTTCCTTAGAAGAGGCCCCATCAAAAAACATCTTCAAAATAGAGGTATTAGGAGGAATTTCATAAGAGGTAATGGGTTTTTTCTGATTTCAATAGGTGATTGAGGAGCATCAGTGAGCTGCAAAATATTGGATCCTAAATCAGTATCAACTGCAAAAATAGGGTGGTTGGTAGGATTTGCTTCATCATTGATGATGTAGGCTACGTGTGCCTCCCTATAAATCATTCTATGTTCTCCCCCAAATACAGGAATGGTGGCATATGAAAGGTCCATCTGCAAAGTTCCTCCTAGTATTTTGATCCAATATCTTGATAAGAGCATCCCAAACTTAGGGGGGACATCAACCACCACAATATCCATGACCACACTTTTCATGGGAAATTGGAACAGGGTAACAACCAGGTCTTTTATAACCCCAAGACACTTCACTTTCCTAGAATTAAATGAGTATAGGTCATGATAATTTTTTCTAATTTCCAGCCCAAGCTCATCCATGACAGTTTTAGGCATGAGGTTATTAGATGCACCCGAGTCTATCAAGAAGTTGTGCAACACTTTATCATGAATGTTTAATGATGTGTATAAAGGAAGGGAAGATTCATCCCTATCCTCTACCAAAGGTCCCAAAATGACCAATGGATTTTCATCTTGTAGGTTGATTGAATTTGTGGAATTAGAAGAAGGTTCAGATTGCAGTATTTTGGAAAGATATTTTTTAAATTCCTTATTCTTAATTGACTCCAAAAAAAGTACTGGGATTTTGATTTTTTGAATCTCACTTTCAAAACTAAAATAGGATGGATATTTCAAAATCTCCTTAATTTCTAGGGAAGGGCTCTTAACCAATGCATGAGGATTTTGTGCCTCTTTTTCTTTGCTACTAGATGCCCCAACCTTAGCAGAATTTTATGTTTTAGTGGGTTGATCAGAAGTGTCAGGATTTCCCTCTTTCTTTTTTGACCTTAGGCTGTATTTATTTGGATTTTCATTGGTTTTTTCACCTTCACTCAATTCATTCAATTGGTTGTCCATTAGAGACTCCTCATATGAAAATTGGGTTAAATGGGGGGATGAAGAGGTGTCACCAAGACACTGGATTTCTAGATCAATTTCTTCATCCTCTCCTTCTTCATCAGCAACAAGGTTATTTTGGAGAGGGGATTGGACTTTTTGATCATCCCTATCCCTATTTCTTTGATATCTTTGGAGGACATGAGGGGCATTATTTGGTCTTCTAAAATTTCCTCTATTATCATAATTCTGTGTGTTCCTATAGTTATGTTTTCCTTCAAGTTTCAACTTCTCCATTTCAATACATAGTGATTTTACCAATTTTTTTAGTTCATCAACTTGAGGGTGGTCAACAGGGGATTCTGAGTTTGAAGCTTAGGCCCTACCTTTTCTTCTGTCTCTATTAGACTTTCCCCTAAGCTTGTCAGCTACCAATATGTTAGATTCTACTTCCAAAGATGCATCTTGCATATGATCTAGAGAGGTATATCTTCTTTCTCTCAATAGGAGGCAAAACTCAAGGTCAAAAGCACTGGCATAGGTAATCTTGGTAGAGGTTTCTGTAGGATTTATTTCAGTGGGAATCTTGTTGTACATTTTATTAGATCTCTTTGAGAAGTCTAAAACAGATTCCCCCTCTTTCCTCTTAAGTGACCCAAATTATGTAATATAATAAAGGAACTTCTTTTTATCCCCCCATTGTCTCAAGAAAGCATCATCCAAATATTCAATCCCAACAATAGATCCAGGAGTAAAACCCCTAAACCATTTTCGAGCCTCACCATCAAGGCTCTGTACAAAAACCCTTATCCATACATCTTCATTCTAAATGTTAAGATTGCATGCATAACTATAAAAGGTTGCAAGGTGTTCTTCTGGAGTTATGTCTTCCTCCCTTGTGAACTTGGGCATTTACTTAAGGTAGTCTCCAACTGGGAGAAAATTCATAGGTTGAGGTAAAATAAGATGCGAATACCTAGCAGCCACAATGGCATCCATTCTATTTCTAGGAAAATTAGCACCTGCCATGTGGTTGTGAACTCTTGTAAGAAGATGGTATAGGGTCCAAGGGAAATTAGGTTTCCTCCTCTTTAGTCACAACAATTTTGATAGGAGGAGGAGTAGGAAAACCCAAGGTAGGAAAATCTTCTAAGCTCTCAAATCTAAACCATATTACAACATTAGGAGAGGCAAGGGTTTCAAAACTTTCTTCTTTCAATTTGGGACTAAAAGAAGAGTATTCAACATGAAAATTTTCAAAATCCAAATTTCTAGAAACTTCAGCAGAGGGTAGAAGAGGAGAATTGGATATAGCTACTGGAGTATTAAAGGTAGAATCATGAAA
The DNA here is from genome assembly GCA_009831015.1 of Picea engelmannii. NCBI lineage: Eukaryota > Viridiplantae > Streptophyta > Pinopsida > Pinales > Pinaceae > Picea > Picea engelmannii. Next base: position 44,084 of record ML848994.1, read on the forward strand.
ATGACCAGAAGTATCTGGTACAACAGCTGAAAATCCTTCTTGAGAAGATTTTCCTTTCTTAATAATATTCTTTGGGTCAGCTTCAGGTGTTTCTAGAGGTATATTTGGAGTAGACCTCATGTGTCTTCCTTTGGGAGCCACAACATAAACAATCGAGTCTTCAAGTGCAAGTTGCAAGATTCAATGTACTGATTTCTAATGCACTTTGAGAATCAATATGCTTTGTCGTTCAATCCCAGGGAAAATTTTTCAATCTATTGTTACACATCAAAATTACTCACTTCGATAGTGTCGCAAGTGTCGTCATTACAAGTGTCGCAAGTGTCGCATTTTGCTCACAAGTGTCGCAAGTGTCAAGCAAAGCATACTGCCATGATGCCTATGTCATACTTATAACGACATCAAAAAGACACTTGACACACATCAAACACTTGATTTGGAAGAGGAGGAATGATTAACTGGGCTTATGAACCTCTTGCCATCTGAAAGAACCCAAAAAACTGGGTTTTTGGAGGAGAGCGCTCCCCTATACCTCTCTCAGGAGTGATGGAGCCCCCCTATACACTATATGGGAGCGTTATAACACTACCTCTACCCTTTTGGAGGAGCGCTACTGCTTTTGGGAGTGCTGGTGGCCCCCTAAAGCCTACTGGGGAACACTATAATTCTTTGATGGCCCTTTTGAGGGAGCGCTGCCTATTCTGGGCAGCAGTTGTTTTGTTGAGATGAATGAGGGGAGGATCCCTTCAATCCCTGAAGACAGTTGGATTCGAATCCCTATTCAAGCCATGATCTTAGGGAAGATCCCTAACTCAAGGAGGAAAATCCTCAACTCACCCCAATGATATCTCAAGTGGTTGAGCCTCTCCAAGGCTATATAAGCAAGATTTCTCATGGTGAAAGGGGGATCTGGATGGAGAATCATACCAAACTTATGATCTCATAAGTGATATTTGGAGAAGGGATGAGAAGCATGAAACCTATGATCTCATAGGAAACAGACAGTGAAGTGGAGGCTAATCAACGAAGCTATCGCCATTCCAATCGTGGAGCTTTTGAGCAAGGGTTAGACAATGAGAACTTGATGAAACTACTACATTCCATATATGGTTGTAAGTAACGTTTTGTCCTCATTAATGTAATATGCTTGGCTTGTTTCTTTCTAATTTGTGTTTGACATTACATGAATTTGTCTCTAAGTAGATAGGTCTGCTTTGAACTAATCTCAATAGAATAGGAAGTGGTTGTACTTTGTTTGTCTACAGGGCTTATCGAGGAGCTCAAGATTGGAGTTCAACTTGGAGCGTGCAAGGAAAAACACCGGTAAAATGTACGTCTTTCCTCCTTCCTCTTCATGCATTAGTTTGTGTAGACCTAAAAGGAAGTCAATGACCATGATAAACACTTTCTGTCTTAGAGTTAAGAGTCTAGCTCTTTGAGGAGATCTACCTATCCGCGGGAATATTTTCCTTCAACAACTATTCCACGACAACGACGCCAAGAATTTTAGCACTGAGATTCACCCTCATATTGCAAGAGGATAATACCAACACCCATCAAATAGGTTTGTGAATGTAGATTAATGATAGAAGGTCAAATGGACAAAACTCAACATAGCAATGTTTTAACACAGAAAGTCTAGGCTAGTATGCATAATAAAATGAGGTTTTGACTAACTTTAGTCAGTGGTTTAATAATTTAAAGTGAGTAAATGAAAGAGTCGGTGAGGAAGGTGGATAGGTCTTCTATAAGCATCATGCATTCTAATAGCTAGGTGAAGAAAAAATCAGTCACAAGAACTTCTTGAACTAAATTTAAAACATTGAAAAACATTTACAACGACATTATAAAAAGCATCCATTATAACACAACCATAACATATCATAAGGATCATCCAATAATGAGAATTCAGAGTAAGAAGAAACAAGATGATGAAAAGTGGATGACTTCCATTAATCAAAATATCTCAGGTCTCATACATAAACTAGAGTACAAATCTGCTTAATCAAAATATTACAAAATAGGGAGCTCTACTCAACCATTCGAACTCAACATAACATTATTCTAATTTATTTATAACCAAAACAATAGACAACAACTTGAGATGTGAGTTGGCCTTTCTATTCTAGGATTCTCCACAAAAAGCTATTAATCTAACATCTGTACAAAAAAATCTAACAGACTGCTAGAATCAAGGAGCCTGTTAACAACAACTCTAGCAAGATATAATGACATGATTTGTTGTTTCTTGGGCGCATCTCCTCCAGTTCCATGTGTCCTCCAAGACTTTGTGTTGAGCTCTATATTCCACCTATTGATCCTTGGTTCCCTTCAAATCATCAAATCCAAGAAGAGGCAATGAATTCAAAACTGTTGACTGTAACAATCAGTTCGTATCATCTTTTCGTAGCACAATGGGTAGAATATTCCTTAGCACCTACCTCTGTAAAATTGTTCTGCAGACGATTCTGTAGTTCTTTCGATAGCATATTTTGTAGCAACCACCTGTAAAACTGTTATGCAACAACTTTACATATCGAACTACCACTGGGTGATTTTGCAATGCTTTCGGTAGCGCATCTACAGAACAGTCTGTGTGGATGATTCCATAGTGTCAGGCGCTACAAAATCTTTGTGTTTTTTCTGTGTCATGTAATGAACCTCAAAAACCCAAAAATTCTTAGTATATGGATTATGAGCCTGCAGATTCCTCCAATAGGTGAAATTATAATATTTCCCTTAACACTTAAAGCTTGCAAAAACTGATCATCGTCAAAAATGGATCTGTCATCCTCTCCATTTTATCTTCTCAATATGGCACGCCTCCTTGTTGCATGAGAAATTATCTCTGTTGCAACAACATTTCCTTATTTTGCAGGGGCACTTCTCTCTACTGTAGGGACATTTCTCTCTATTGCATCTTGGGCTAGAACATTTAAATTCCTCTGGGATAGATCATCCTTGAAGGGATGCAATTCTTCTTTGAGATTTATGTTTTGGGACTGTATGCTTCTATTTTTCTTGTACAAATTCTTAAGTTGCCTATGGAGAGGAAATAATCTTCTTATTGTAAACCTAGCCAGATCAAGGGTTTCATTATACATGTCCATGAGCTCCTTCATATTCCTCCTCTTAGTCAATCTTTCTTCCTTCAAACAGGAAACTTTGTTCCTTGCATCCTTGATTTGTCTCATCAATCTCTTGAAGGTGGGATTATCAGGGGGAGTGTTGATGTTTATGACTTCAACAGGATTCTCAGTAGCTTCACCCTTACCTTTGTCTTTCTTATGAACTAAATCTTTGGTCATGACCTCAATAGGATTCCCAACAATGTCACTTTTATCTTTAACTTTCTTTGAGACTGGAGCTTTGGGTATGAATTTTGTTTCAGCAGCTTCCTTGTGAGCTAATGATCTGGTGAAAGGCCTCCTAACTTTGGTCTTAGCTGCTGCAGTAGGTGAAGTAAAATGCAATTTTCTCCCCTTTTTGGCTGTAGTTTTGGCTGGTGAGGGAACCTCCTCTCGTTCTGGTGTAGGATGAGGTGAAATTTCTCTTTGTGGGGAGTGATGGACTTCCCTCTCTTCTTCTTCAATTTATTTAGGAACTTCTTTGTCTTGGGAAATAGGTTTTCTCTTTCTCTTTTTGCTTGTTTCTTCTTGGGAAACACTACTAGCTGGAAAAGGGATCTACACCTTGGATTGAGGGGTGGAGGCTACATCTAGCTGCAGATTAGCAAAGAAAATGAATTGTTCCCAAGTGAGGTTTCTTTTCTTCAATTCTTCCATCACAAGCATTCTGATCAACCTAGAGTGGAAAACACTAGTGTCCACATCGTTGGACTTGGCTTGGACCCTATCACCCATTTTTCCCATACTTCTAAACAGATAGAAAGGGATATTCATCAAATCCTTACCTGTGAAGTGTAGCAAGAGCCTAATGTGATACTGGTATATCATGTTGAATCTTCCCTCACATGTAAAATACCTCTTAATAACTTTCAACATTTTGTCAAAAACCTCAACCAAGTGGCTCCTAGGCACTCCCTTGGAAAAATTGTCCTTTTGATAATATTGCATGAGGAAATCCTTAGAAAAGGATGCATTAAGAGTCATAGATTTGAACCACCTCTCACCAGTGTTGGGTATCTCAGTGGTTGTTGCAATGGTGGTTTCAGATACCTCCAACTCAAGGGTTCCTACGTTGGTCTTAGTGCCATCAAAGTTTAAAGAAAACTCCCTGGCTACTTCAGGGTGTCCCCTTTGCATGTTTTGATAGAAAGATAGGCAACCAACCCTTTTGAAAATCTCCCTGATCATAGGCTCAACATAAAATAGGTTCATGTCAGAAGGCTCAGTCCTGACCACACTCCCACCCTTATGATATTTCTTTTGTTGAGGTGTATCCATTGATAAAGGCAGGAGGTTAAAAAATGTAATGTTATGAGACTCGAGAGGTATAGGAAACCAAACAAAGACAAAAAGTATTTAAGTTTTGAAAAGTGGTCCTTATTTGGTCTTTGATGGATTTCCTCCAATTTACTTCTCAACTAGTAAGAGACTAGTTTGATGGCTGAAAATGGGGGAAGAAGATCCTCTGAGAACTGATATGCAAGGAGGTTGCACTGTCAAGCTTTAGGCTAATGTAGGGCCATCATACAGGGTCATCATCATTCTAAAGCAAAGACTCCTAAACTTTCACTGCAAATGGACTTTGAGATAAAACTATAGGATGACACAGTGAATAAGGAAAGTTAATGTTGGAGTTGTGAGCATAGAAGATGGCATTAGTTTGACACAGAAATTGAAATGTTGGAATAGGGGATCTGTAGTGCAGTTTAACAGTGGTTTATGTAGCATAGTGTGGACAACATGAGCCAAGAGGATAAATGGGCATTCAAAGTTCTAAAGCAAATTGACTGAATTTCAATAGAGGAAACTAACAGTATGGATATGGCTAAGAAGTTTATGGAAGCAGAGGTAAAGGGGTTGGTAGGTGGAAGAAACCATAATTGGCAGCGCCAGGTGCTACGAAAAGATAAACAAAACCTTCAATTGATCTTCAACAGAGCTCAGATAGCTCAAGAAGTACTTGGACAGCGAAACTTGATTATTGATGATATTCCGCAAGCCTGGAGTTGTTTGCAACCACCTCAGTCTCCAATTCACCTCAGTCAGTTAGTTATGTAGCATAATTCACAGCGTTGTCTAGACTAGTAGTTTCTACAGCGCTGAGCTAGGAGCGGGATTTCAAATTTGGTAAACAATTAGAACTTCATAAATGACCAAATCACGATATTCCTTTTGAAGACAAGGGTGTTGAAAACAATGAAAAGGCATGACATCAGCTTCATAATTGTGAATGATGGTAAAGAGGGAGAGTGTACAAATATGCGCTACGAAAACAACTAGTGAGTTGGCAACGTACTTGACAAGGTTTGATTTGACTCCCTAGCGGGAAAAGGGACAAAGTGGAGAGGTTCAAGCATATGAATGGATGGAGTCACTTGTCAGGTTTGTGGAGTCATGGGTTTGATAGTGATATATGTCAAATCAAGTGATGAGTCAAGAATGTAAACCATAAAATGAACCTAGGTTATAATCCATAGGTGTGGGTTAAACATGTAAGGAAAGTTCCAACCCTTTATTTGTTTAAACTATCCTAAGAAAATCATAAAGAGAAAATAAATAAATAAAACTTAAAAAAACTAATGGGAAAAAATTAAAACCTAGGGAGAAATTTGACCCATGACAACTTCATGTGATAATAGGAGGTAAGGTGCATAAGAAGAAGAAAACATGCATAAATAAAGGATTAGCGCATGATACTAACATGCATGCTAGTTTAAGAGGGGATATGCACCATAACTTGGGAGACATGTAGATGAATTTAGGGAAAAATAGGGAGTGAGGATAATAAAATAGGTAAATAGTGTTAAGGAATAGGAATCAAGAAAATAAATTAATGTGCAAGGAAATAGGAGTTAGGAAAATAGATTAATGCACTAGGAAATAGGAGGTAAAAAAGGGAGGCACGTTAAATGCTAAAAAATAGGGAAAATGAGATAGAAAATAGGGAGAGATATGAGTTAGGCTAAGAAATAGGGAGAGAGGGGATGATAAATTACAGGAAAATGGAGGCACATTAAGACAATGTGCTAGAAATTAGGGAGATAAAAAGGTGGAGACTAGAAAATAGGAAAAATGAAATTGAGGGAATAATAAGATGCACATGTGAAGGAAAAGGATAAATAAGGTGCATGAGTGAAATTAAATGTATTTAATGCATGAAAAGTGAGATATATGGTAATTGAAGTGAGATAAAGGTAAATTAGGCTTTAATTTTCCCAAGCATGCCCATGAGTCATGTGCTACCTCACCTATACATCCACCTCATTAATTATTTTCCTTGTTCCTTGGAAAGTGCACCCCCTTTATTAATTAATCCACCCAACTACCATATGTCACATTGAAAAAATGCCATTTGTTGGAATCTGATCCTGCCACTTGTCACTTTTGGAGGCAACCACCCCTGTTATAAATAGAAACTGTTAAAAAGAGGGGTCCGGCCCTAAAAAATAGGAAACTGCCAAATATGTCCAAGATGACTAGGAGACCACTACCACGTGTCAAATGTTTAAAAATAGACACTACTAAAGATAGAATCGCATTGCATGTCAATGATATCATACTCATCAGATTCGATTTTCCATGAGGATTCCAAATATGCAATTAAAATTGACATGCAAGGCTTGGAACTCCACCTGCTAAAATTAACAATTCCTTGCATGTCGCTCGAAATAGGCTCATCAGATTTAATTTTATGTAAGGAACCCATATATATGCTCAGAATCGTCATCTGACCCCTCAATATCCACCTTCTAAAAACAAAAACTACTCGCATGTCATCCTAGAAAGGGCTCACTGGACTCAGAATGTCCAAGGATCAATATTGTAATCTCAAATCTAACATGTGAGTCTCCAGACACTGTCTCCTAAAAAGTAGGAAACATGTTAAAAATATACATCTCTCTCAAATCCATGTGAAACTATGATAGCTCTATCTTTGAAGCAAAAGAAACCACATACCAGTCTTGTATATGTCTCTGATGTGACAATCTCTGGCTCACACAAGTGCTCAACCTAGGTAAATCTCTGAATACCAGCCAAAATGGACTATGCTGGCTCTTAACCCTCAGGATTTTCAAGGGTGAAAATATAGGGTTTAACATACTTGCAACAACCTTGGTCTTGATTTCACAATAAATCCAACAATGTGTTTATGAAATAGTAGCTCCAATGTTGGGGACTATAAATTCTTAGATTTAAAACAACCATTTCATTTATACAATAAATGCATCAGGGGATGGGGATTATAGAATCATTGTCGCGCGCCTCATTTCTTCCCTTTACAAAGTCTACTACCCAATTAATGCTTACAATGAGAAAGCGAATGGAGGGGAAGAGAAGTAGAAGAAGAAGAATGTTACTTTGTATGCTACAAAAATACTGATACATGAGGTTGATATTCAACTTTTGATGGCATGTTGTCTCTATTTCACCTTCTTTAGCTGTTGAAATGAACCTCTAATCCTTCAAAATGAGAAAAATAGCTTCTCTTATAGACCCTCTAAGGGGGGATTAGAAACCTTAAAATTAGGTTAGAATTTATTATTCATCCATGGTGAGAATGTTCCTTCTGCACCTTTGTCAAATTTTGTTAGATTACAAGTCTCTTAGCCCGCTACTAAATTCGTGGCCAAGATGGGAACTATTTTAGTAAGAGTAGGTTTTCGCTTCTTCAATGGTAGTGTTGTTGTCCTTATACAAACTTTCAAACGTGAGCTAAGTCTTGCTCACTTAGTGTGTCCTCGAAGGCACAATGCCTAGGTTCAAAGTCCATGATGTCACTTTGACTTGAACCTCTTCCGTCTAGGCTAACTCCTAGGGAAGCCAAGGGGGGTAGACCTTAGTTGCTAGATGTGATTTAGAGTTTAAATTTCTAGGAGTTGGTTTTAATTAGTTAAATTGTCAGGGGAAATCTAGCCTATGATGTTAAGAAGCACTGCAAGATGCAACAATATAGGATGATAGTTAAAACCTTTTCCTAGGACAACTAATACTAGTTCCTAAGATTGGGCAAGGGGTCAACTAGACTAAGGGAAGATTAATTACAATAGATTTATAAAGATTACAAAATTACAACAATATCAAAGTGCAAACTAGATACAAAAGAATATGTAAGATATACAAAGTTAAACTAAACTAGATACGATAGATACAAGATGTACAAATACTAACAAGTTGCTTACATGTGCAGGAAATAAAGATACTCAAGACAAGATAACCATCAACACAAAAATCCAAGCATGCTCACAATAAATCCTACTCTATTGGACTACTTATCAATGGCACAAAGATGAAAATCACTCAAGACCCAATCAAGAGAGTGTCTTCAGGGGGATGCACAACTTCTTGATGGATCACACCACAAAAATAGGAACAATAATATAAATAAAGTGTTTGAAAAGTAAATGTTCCGAAATTAAGATATAACCACTTAAAAGATTAATCCACAACGCATAAAATGACTTGCATGTAAATGTAGATATGAGATCAGTGTGCTTGCAAGTGTAAAAGTAAATTTTCGATAAGTTGTAGACCAAGGATTAATTAAGATGGTTAAGTGAGATTTGTTTTAATCCTATCTAAGTGTCAACCCAATACTTTCCTCCCCCAATTACCAGGTAACTGTTGGGTGCTAATGTCAGTCAGTCCTAAGATAAGAGTACTCCCAGAAAATGATGTCGCACGCCACGAGACCGTCCTCGGCCTAGCACCTTTTCATTGCCTTCCTCTGACCCCATTTTAAATGGTTAATATGGTTGGTAAAGGTGCCCTATTAAGTCTAATAAATTATTAAACCTATGAGCTAAGTATTGAAGTGTTTGAGTGCTTAGAGCTTGCTCAAAAGTGCCAAAGTGTATTACTATGAATGTTTGAATTCCGGAAAAGGGCTTAGGGGACCCAAAACCGAAATGAAAGTTATTAAGATTGAAGTTCTTAAATTGTGAAATTATTGCATGTGAAAAGTAAAGAACTTGAAATAACTTGTGGAATTGAAAAACGATTATTCAAACCATTAAGTTGCCCACGTTTGCATGCATATGTGAAAATTAATTACTTGAGAAATAAATGACTTGCATGCAACGAAAAATAAAGATTTAATCTAAGCCTCCACAGGCTCTAAGCTAGCAAGGGTTGTGTGAGATCTACTCTAGATAATTTTAGCTTTAAGAATGCATGAGATATCCACGACTAAACTAGCTAAGCTATGAAATAAAAGACAGAAAAGAAACTAAACTAAATCTTGGAAAGTGAAAACTGAAATGAAAAGAACGCGAGCCACTTGGGTACCCTCCTTTGGGCTTGTTTACAATGATTTAGATAGAAGAGAAAAAGAGCATAGAGTTACCACTTTGAAAGGAGGTACTTGGAGGTGTGTTGTGAATGAAATGGAGTAGCATGCACCCTTAACCTGGTGATAACATGCAAAAATCAGCAAGCTATTCCTTGCTGATTTTGCTGCAATACACTCGAACGAAGTTAAGAAAATTTATGTTTTGCAACAGAAATTTCCCACATACAAAAACCATAAATTATAATTGATTATATTGACCTATCTAATGAGTTAGCATCCAAAATCAGAATATGAATGAAGGATAAAGATAATCAAAAAGTTGTGAAGTTTTAGTGAGTATTGAGAGTACATCCTTGCTCGGATTTATCCCAACAACACTCTTTGAGATGACCTGCAAGCTTCAAATACAATGTGAGATGAGAATAGATAATGATTGCATGCACTAATAGCATAGCATAGTTTATATCATTAGTGAATTCAAAACATATAATCTAGCAATTATACAACTACTAAGCATAGCTAAGTAAACTAGTTTACCCAACAATCTAATCACTAACACAATAATACTCAAAGCAAAGAGCAATATCACCTCATGAACAAATGGATCATCCAGAAAATTATTGAAATCCCCGAGTCCTCCAAAGCTATTCCTTTATTATCAATGGAAGAGGTTGTAGCAACAAATTTGCTCCAAGCTCTTCAAGAACAAATGGGTGAAGCAAGATGAACAATAATTAGAGAGAGAGAGTAAGAGAGATGGCATGAAATTGGTAGCATAAAAATAATCAGAAGAATGGTGTTGAATGAGGGATTGAGAAGTCTCATTTATAGAAATAGAAGGCAAAGAGACCCCTCTTGGATCTTTTCCATTTGTAAAAAATCCAAGGGAAAAGAACTCAAGTCAAGGAGGGCGCATGAGATTTTAGGTTTAGAGTAGAATAACAAGTGGGATGAGGTGTAGTGAGGTTGAGGAAGGCACATAGGCTAAGGGAAGGACCCGAGCCAAGTTTGAAATAAAACTTCCACTTTTTAGTGGATGTTTCCACTTTTTTACAGAGGATGGGGGCGCACTTGCTAAGAGGGGCGCAAGCTTCAAGAGGAAAGCATGAGATTTAAGGAAGGGTTGTGGGAGAGTGTGTGGGACACACTCCCATGGTGATGTGGAGGGTAGAGGATGGGATCACCTCATGCATAGGGGCCAATAACTCAATTTTTAGAAAGAGCTATCAACCACACGTGGGAGGGGGATGCATTCCCCAAGGGGGCACAAATCCCAAGGGAGAATTAAATGATAAGTGGGTAAATGTGTGTGTAAAGGTTAGAAAGTGGGGTTGGGTAGGTTAGGGAGTCTCTATCAACCATTATTCACCTTTACTTTACTTCAATTTCTCATTAATTACAAAATTGACATTTTTCCCATGTCTTGGGTTAGCAATTAAAATTGTTTTTATTTGACTAAGACTCCTAAGTGGAAAAAACCCTAGAAAAACTTGTCTGACCGAGTTGAAACTTGGTCCAAGGGTGTAGGGGGTCTCATTCCATTTCTTTTGAGCACAAATACCCCTATCAAAAGACCAAGGACCTAGATTTTATAATTTTTCATCAGAATTAATTAATTAAAATCCCAACCTTAGGAAATTTTAATTAATTAAGAAAAACCTATCTAGACTCGACTAAAAATCACGAAAATTCTTGATTTGTATTACATGGTAATTTAAATCATTCCTAAACACTATATACCAAAGGATGACTTCATTAGAACGCCTTTCACCACTTTGGATGATTTATTGTTGGTGAGAGTGAAAAACTCAAGGGAAATTAATAAGGCTGGTTAGGCCAAATTAATAACCTGAGGATAAAAAAAACTCAATGAAAGGAACTCTCCTAATGAATAAATTCTAAGGTAACTTACCTAACTATGATCCATTCATACCTATTACATTATTAACCCTTGCAGGGGTGCAGAAATTCCACTTACAAAAATGTGTGTTGGAGCAAAAATTGCCCTGTAGAACCAAAAAGTATTTGACATGTTTTCATATGTTTATGCATATATTCATGGTACATGGATTTGACCCCCTAGTTGAATAGGTGGTCAACATCTATCTCTACATGGGGACGTATGTTCGATCTTCACACTTGGGACAGAGAGCATACGAGAATCCAACATCTACAAAAAGGTGTTCACCAATATCCAACATAAGCATATATATATACAATGAATAAATAAAATGCTATAAAAAACATTTACATAATGAAATAACTATTGTACAACATCAATAAGTACAAAATGAATCTATGATACAAAAATAATTCCAAGTACATAATCACAAATTCAAAACTTAAATACAAGGAGAAGGGTTAGAGATACGTTACAAAGGGTGTCCGATTGGACACCAAGTTGTCCATCATCTGAAATCCCATAACAAGACTGTATCCCCAACAACGAAATCCCTTTGCCTTGCTAACTTGACGAAAGCTTTCTTTACCTTACTTTTATTTCTGCAATTATGATCACAATCCTTTCTTCTGATTTCATCTAACTCTATGACTTGATTGACCCTGTTCTGAACTACATCATGTTCTGTGGAAATGTCCTCAACTGAACCATAAGTTGGAATTCTAAGGTGCACTGGCAACCTAGCCTCCAAACCATACATTAACTCAAAAGGAATCTTTCGTGTTGCTTCTTTCTTCATTATTTTGTCCCCCCATAATGCATGTTTAATCTTACTATCCCGAGATCTCTTGTTTTCTCCAACTATCTTCTTAACTATGGTCATTAAGTTTTTATTACTTGATTTTGCTTGACCATTTCCTTGGGGATAGTAATCTGATGCATGTGATAATATAATACCATACTTGAAACAAAAATATGACATCTCAGTTGAACAAAAGGCCTTGGCATTATATGTCACTATCTTTGATGGAACCCCAAATCTAGTAATAATTTTGTCTTCTAGGAAATCCATCACAACCTTTTCAGTTGTCGACTTGGTAGGGATGGATTCAACCCACTTGGTAAAGTAATCTGTAGTTGTAATAACCCATGAATATTCGTTACTTGAATTATCATTAAACTTCCCGATGAAGTCCAAACCCCACTACTAAAAATGTGCTTCAACCACAACTGGTTGCAAAGGGAGAGCTGCTAACTTTTTCTTTCCTGTGAAAATATGACATGGCTCACACTTCTTGAAAAATTGATGTACATTTGAAAATATCGTGGGCCGGTAATACCCTACTCTAAGGATTTTGTGGGTAGTAGTTTTAGAAGCAAATGTCCACCACAAAACCCCCCATGAAATTCATCCATTAGTTTCTTAGACTCAATTCCATCCACACATCTAAGGATAACCCCATCAGGATTCTTCCATCCTAATCCATCTCTAGTAAGGACATACTTAGAAGATTTTAAACTTAAATCCCTTTTCTTGTGACCCACTAGATGACTTGGACAAGTTAGATTCTTAAGATAAAAGATGATATCTGTATACCATTCTACTTGTTCAAGTTTTAATAAATTAGGAAGGAACTCTTCATTATCTATTTGGCAAACCATACCCAAGGCCTTCTCATTACCTTCTGTCAACATTTTTGCTAAACCTTGACCCTTAATCAAATTTGTGGGTTTGATCTCCAAATCATACTCTTGGATCTTAACAATCCATCTACCCCTTGAGCCTATTCCTTCTACTTGAGATAAAACATATTTAATTGCAGAATTAGGAACATAACCAATCACTTTGGAATATTCAATGAAGACTCTGAAATGTTTGAGTGATTTCACTAAGGCATAATCTTGTTTCTCAAACATGGGATACTTTAGTTCTAAATTTTGCAAGGCCCGACTCATATATGAAATGGGTTGATCATGGCCTTGATCATTTTTCTGAAGCAACACACCAACAATAGTCTCTTCAAAAGAAAAGGAAAAAATCAGAAAGTCCTTAGTATAATATGGGCTAATAAGGACGGGAGCTTCACATATGGTAGTTTTAATACTTTCAAAAGTCTGCTTACTTTCATCATTCCATTCAAACTTGACATCCTTCTTAAGAAACTTATAAATAGGTTTCATGATCTCAGCATAGTTAGGAATTAACCTATGAACAAAATTGGTTTGGCCCAAGAAGGATTGGAGAGCTTTGTTTGAAACATGCAAAGGTACCTTTCCAATGGCTTCAACTCTCTCTGGGTCTAACTTGACCCCATCTTTCGAAATTATGTGGCCCAATAATTTACCTTCAGCCACCCCAAAGAATGACTTAGCATGGTTTAGAGAGATTCCAAACTCCCTACATCTTTCAAGAACTTATTTAAGGTGACCAATATGAGTTTTTCCATCCTTAGAAAAAATTGTCAAAACATCATGATATATCTCAATCAATATTCCAATTTATCCCCTAAAGACATAATCCATAGATCTTTGAAAATTATCTCCATCATTTGATAATCCAAATGGCATTCTAAGATATTCAAAGGTTCCCCATGGAGTAGTAAAGGTATTTTTATGCCTATCTTATGTTTTAAGTCTTATCTGATTATAATCAGAAAAGCCATCAAGCATGGAAATCATTCCTGATCCTGTTACTCTTTAAAGTAAAGTTTCCATCTTGGGAAGGGGGTAGTGGTCTTTTGTGCAAGCAATATTCAAATTCCTGGATTCAATGCATAGCCTAATCTTTCCATTCTTCTTCCTAGCAACAACCAAATTTGAGCACCATGAAGAATTCCTAGTTTGGGCTATGATGCCTGCCTCTAGAATTTTTTGTAACTTCTGTTGGACCAAAGGAGCTAACTTGGGGTTCATTTTCCTCAACTTTTGTCTAAAGGGCTTAGTTACTTCCTTTAGAGGAATCACATGCTGAATTACATCCTCCCTATAGACTTTGAGCTCATCATAACTGAAGGCCAAAACATCCCTATATTATTTTAATAACTTAACAATTTCTTTTCTTTCTTCCATAGGGGTAGTTTTTCCTACTTTTATCATCCTAGGCTCTTGATCACTTCCAATGTTGACTTCTAAGTGATTACAATTTTTTTCTTTAGACTCTTGTTTCCGTTTATGACCATCTTGTCTATCAAATCTTTTCTCATGGGTTACAACCCGCCTAGGAACTGGATTTAACTTATCATCATCTCCAGTATAATTACAACCCTCCTCTTTTTCACTGACACCAAAATAATAAAACTCATGCATGTGAGTCAAGAACTTAATAACATGTTTGTCATCTTCAAAAACTTGCCAATGAGTCATGTTATCAGGAACCGAGGGTCTAAAAATTGCTTCCACTTAAATCTTCTCATCAATCAAATCATATGTAAGTTGAAGTGTGGAAGAAGCTACTGCAAGTTCATCAGCCTTAGAATTTTGTTCTCTAGGAATAGAAATAAGGTTTAAAGTATCTAGATTGCCAATGGAGTCCCAAATTGAATTCCTATACCTTTTCAATCTTTCAGACTTGCAAGCAAAATTATTCTTTAGTTGTTGTATGACCAAGTTTGAGTCTCCCTTGATGTTTAAACAATTCACACCCATATCCTTGAAAATTTATAAACCAAACAGCAAGGCCTCATACTCAGCCACATTATTGGTTGCATCAAACTCCAATCTATAAGAAAACTTAAGTATTTTACCATTTGGAGCTTGAAGCACAATTCCAACACCTTTTCCTGACCTAGAGAAAGCATCACCAAAATCCATTTACCATACTTCATAAACTCTATTAACTTGAAATTTTTTATTTAAGAGAACAATAGAGTTAGATAAGATGGCGTAATTACCAAGATCATCTCCATTATACTTTAACTCATTTTTGGGGTTTCTTGGGTCTTCAATATGATATCTTCCAAACACTTCCCTATTCAACTTGAAGGTACTTCCATTAGGAGTAGGGATGGTAGTATAAGATAAATCCATTTGTAGGTTACCACCCAAATCTGCAGTTGACTTTCTATTTAATAACATTCCCCAAGCATCTGGAACATCAATCACCACAATTTCCATTTCAAACATGATATTCATAAATACTACTAAATGTACTTGCAAACCTTTAATCAATCCATGCACTTCAATCGTTTTACTATCCATGGCACAAATGTTATGGTAAGGTCTAGATATTCTAAGATTTAACTATTCCATCACCTTCTCAGTCATAACATTATAACTTGCCTCTGAATCTAGCATGCAATTGTGTAATAATTTGTTGTTCACAAGCAAAGAAAGGTAGAAAGGTAGATTATTCTCATTCCCCCTATCCCAATTCTGTAGAATAATTGTTGCATCGTTGCCTATCAACAAAACTCTGAGGAGGATCTTCTTTGGCTTTAAGTAACTGTCTCCCTTTGAGAAGGGATATTCATAAGTTATGATATTGGAACTAACATCTTAACATGACTTATCCAACCACCTAAGTCAATGTTCAAATCTGAGTTAATGTGCACATTTGACTTAGGAGGAAAAGGAGATACCTTGGGAGCACTAGATTGACCTTTATCTTGACCTCTGTTTCCATTCCTTTGGTATGTAATGCCCATATACTTATCCATTTCAGCTAATTGTTGGGGTGTGGGATTAGGCCCAAATTTCTCTGTTGCCTTATCAACAACACTGTTCATAAAATTGGCATAGTTCCCATGCTCAGCATAATCCATCCAATCATACATGCCAACATTGTATTTCCTACCACACATGTTAACTTTCTCATTTCCTTGACTTCCATAATCATTATCATAACAACCCTCAAGGAAAATTGGGCAAGTACTTTCCTCATGAAACTCACCACAAGGCCTACAATAAGGTATTGAGTGATGATATACCAAGTTTGTGGATTCAAAAGTATTAGGTGGCCTTTTCTCATGTTGGGGAGGTCTCTTTGGCCATCTATCATTTGGCTTATTATGTTGTCTATTGTTCTGGGACCTCTCCATAGTAATCAATCTATTTTGTAAGGCATTGATTTGATTGGCATGATTTATCTCCATTTGTTTAATCAACTTGTTCAACTCCTTAATTCCATCATTTGATGACTCTTGACCCTCAACCTTCTTCTTCTTCTCATCATTAACCTTTAAAGAAGAACCTCTTGTGAAACCA
>ML848995.1:0-16660 GCA_009831015.1 Picea engelmannii
AAGAACACCTTATTTGCAAGGTGTAATGATTTCATTTCAATCCTGAATAATTTGAGGGTCTCTAGAAATTCAACTGAACTAAAATGGTTGCAAGTAGTTTAGACAACCCGTAATCATTATATTGCAAGTTGTCATTATATGTAGTATGCCCACATATTATCTTATAGAATAGTCCAAGAACTTACTTGAACATTGTGCGTGACAAGATGGATAATTCAAACACTTCTATAGCAAGGTTGGGTAAGAAGGAAAAGGATATTATTAATGTCATGAATCTTCCCATTTCTTTGACTGATATGCTTACACATGGACATAATACTAGGGTCTTTGGCCACTTAAATGTTTCCTTTTTGGAGATGGGTTCGAATTTCATTGTGACTTCATTGGCTAAATGTCTAAAGGATATTGAAGAACTAATGGTGGATCAATATGGGGATTTATTTTACAAAAGGGGAACATCAAAGAATTGATTGCATGAAGCTCTATTATGATATGATTCTTATGAAAAAAGGTTTGATCTACATGCAACATGATATGCAAACATATGATATAAGTGTTGATAATACAAACTTTTGCAAGTCAATTAGAAAATTGCCACCAATATTATTGTTGAAAATGCATAATTGTGGGGGAAATAACAAAAATAACTATGTGTTTTCATTTGTATCCCTTTTAACATCAAGGAGGGATTTTGACATTGTTGAATTTCGATTCTTCCTGGTGGGACACACGCATGAAGACATAGATGGAACTTATGGGAGGTTATTATCTAAATTAATGTGAAAAGACTTGTTTTCAATGCCAAAGATGATGGACATTTGTAGGACATGTGAGGATCACAATTCCTATGTCCCATATTTAATTGTTGAATTTTTTGACTTCAATATCTTTATGGAACCAGACCTTTTGGATGGTAACTACAAATCACTTTTATCAAAGGATGTTGATTCTTCAAATTCTATCTCATTGATTACAAGCTAGTTATACAATACAAATCCTTACTTTAGGATTAAAAGTAGTCACCTTGTATTAATATATAGCACTCTTTGCCTAAGGGCAGTGCAAACTTACCAATGGAGTGGCCTCAATTATTAAATATATAGGTAATGAGATCTTATGATATGTATGAATGTAATAAAAAATGGATTAGAAACATATATTTCATTATGGAAGAAAGATATTTATAAGGAAGGGGGAAGTATGGGAATCCCAAGGTGATTTATTGCGAGACTATATATAAATATTTAGACACTCCCTTTCAGGGTATTGAGCACTCAATTCCTAATTTATTTTCATAAAAAATGCAAGAAATAAGAAATGATGCTCCTATAAAGTCCTCACATGAAGTTATGAAAGCATAGTTGAGGGAAAATGCCCCTACAATTGAGGATTTCTACATTGGAACTTTATGTAACAAGCCTAGATATCCATTCTCTCCAAAGGATGATGTTGTATAGGGACAAATGCTCATAGTATGATCACTAGATCAAGTTTTTGCGATATGGTTGGGTATGGAAAAGGGAAGTGTTTATCAAGATCCATATGTTACGACTGAGTCTTACAAAGTAGAGTTTCAATGATGGAAGCCAACTGGAACATCAAATATTAACAAAGAATAGCGTAAAAGTTGTTTAAATAAATAAAATAAAAACAATGGGTTGTTGGTTCAGAAGAAAACATGTTCACTGATGTTAATATCATCATATGGGCATGTTCATCAAGGATCAAATGGACAAGAGATAAAGTAAAAGTAACTGAGAAGGGACTTGCATCAATTAAGCCGCAACAAGAATATATGTGTTATAATTGGTAGCTCAGATGTACTTCTGCATTGGCGGTGCCCAACATAAGGAAGTAACTGAGCACACTTTTTCCCTAGTGAATTTTATAATATGTTTTTATAAAGTAACTTTATAAAGTGTTTTTATAAAGTAAATTTATAAAGTGTTTTTATAAAGTTGGGTCTTTTAATTTTTAAAGTGTAAAAGTGACTTTATGATGTTATGGGTCACTTTAGTGAATTAAGTGACCTCAACGAATGATTAATTCATGACCATTGATCTCATGAGGGAAAGATCTAATCTTGATTGTAAATCTCATTGGAAGACTAAGGGTTAGGGCAGTTACACTTTGAAAGTGCATAAAGGAAGCTCATGAGGGAGAGAGGGGTGCACATATTGAGGAGATCTTGGAGGGAAGGTGAAGGGTCACATTTTCCAAGAGAGTTTCTTAGCTTGGAGGGAAGAGCAACAACAAGGGATACTGGCACACATCCCTAGGTGAGGGATTGACACACATCTCTAAATAAATTGCAGCATTAAATATTGTTCATTTAACCCTTACAGGAAGGGTTGTACAATAGTGAATGTTGCTCATAAATCAAGAGATGGGAATGGAAATTGAGGAAGACATCTATGTTACAGTTTGAAATGATTTCCAAGATAGTTTTGCTGGAGTATTCCATTCAACAGAGTACTGTACTATAAAACATTTCCTTGGCATGATTTTATGGGCATTTTGTGGTTGTTTGTTGACTGTACTAGGTCGTACAGGCTGCACATCCAAGGCACTCTATCGAGATCATAGTTTGGCACTGTTTTCTATAGGGATATTTTGCTAGAGAGAGATAATTTTTTGTATTTCATGTTGATATTATTGTCATTGTAAATCTATGATTTTCCCTAGAGCTTAATAATAATTACTTAAGTTGTCATTTATTTTATGTGATTTATTCAAGGTGCATAGCCCAGAATTTATTGTGCCAAATGCGTGATTTTATCTATTGTTAAAGAGTTATTTCCACTGTTATTTTATTTCAAAACTTATTCTATTAGTGTTTTTGGTCATAAAGTACAACATAGTGGTTGTTGAAACTTTGTAGGAGAATGAAATATTATTGAATACATGTGTATGTATGAAATAAGATATATTTTCTACATGGTATTAGAGTTTGTACTATGAATTTCAGTGGATAGTTTGGCACTTGGGACAACAAGTGATTGGTTAGGGTATTTTCTTGAAGAAGGGGAAAGAGGGTTCTTTGTTAGGTGGAAAAAGATGACTTCCAACATCAGGTTTGAATATAGGATGGAGGGGATATCCAACTACCTACAGTGGAAGGTGATAATCACAAGTGTTCTTAAGGAGAATAAGTTGTGGTCATTTGCGGACACCATCATACCAATACCTACATCATATCCCATAGCTCTGGACATCCATGAAGTGAAGGAATCCAAGACTCTGAGAATCATTTTGGATGGATTCAGAGACCACCTTATTCCACACTTGGCTGAGAAAAAGACAGTCAGGGACATGTGGGATGCACTAAAGGTTTGTATGAGGAAAAGAAAGAGAACCAAAAAATGGCTCTTCGGGACAAGCTCCATAGTAATAGGATGGAAAAGGGAGAGAGCATGGCCTCTTACCTTACTGGGGTTTCATAGGTGAAGGATGAGTTCACAAATGTCGAAGAAGTTATTCCAGACTTAGAGTTGGTGCGTATAGCCCTCGAAGGATTCACCAAGGAATGGGAGTTTTTCATGAAGTGTGTGGTAGGGAGAGAGAAGATCCCTAACTGGAGCATATTGTGGGATGAATTTACACAGGAGGAGATCTAGTGTAACACACCCAAACCTTCTAGTACCTTTTTAAGGGATGGGGCATGAAAATTTCTCTTTCCTCCATCATCTAAAATCCTCTTCCCGATATCTCCATCACCTTCTTCTTGTCAAGAGGTTTCCAACGACTGTTACCATGCTCAAATCTGAGCTCTGGATTGGAAGTTATGCCCATCTAAATTTCTTGAGGCATCATTGGTCAAGGGGTATGTGGCACCCATGTGGGTTCACCTCAGTCGTACCATTCCACCTAGTATGGACTTAACCATGGTCGTCATCCCTTAGTGATGACTTGGCCATTGGAGAGGTGGTTACAGGGGATGTTCCTCATGCCTTCACGATCGTCGGGCCTTCAACCCTTTGTCCTTCCTATCCATGCCCAAAACATTATCAGAGTTTCAAAGTCCCAGAGTCCTTCCACGTATCTCCAACATTCGAGGGTTTTCATGTTATAATGCCTCTTTTCTCACGAAGTGGTCAACTTTGGACTAACCACAACATAGATCCATCGATCAAGGGATATCTTGATTACCCTCATATCAATGGCTTGTGTTACTTCACGTCTAAGGAGTGGATTGGGGTTTATCAAGGGGATGAACTATATGCTAAAGGGTAACTGACCACCAATTTCTGGTCATCCATCAAGTTACCATTTTGATAGGTCACCCTCGGTGCAATCTAGATTTTATGAGGATTCCAACATCCTGAAGCTTTGGACCTCCGAAGCCTCGAAACTCAAAATACTTAGCTCTCGTCGAGTGTAGCACTGGGTTCCATGGTTCTAGTCATATGAGGATTTTGATAAGTTCTGAGGGCTACACCCTTATATCTCAGCTAAAATTATATTAAGGTCATGGGCATGAGCCCATGGTTACTTGGAAGACTTAGTTTGAACACCTTCCATTCATAGAACTCAAGTTCTAAAATAGGGAAAGGTAAATTGAGGGATCAACCAGACCCAAACGGTCTTGTGGAGTCTATCCCATCTCTTTACTTGTGGAATTAATACCTGAGTAATCCCTTTGAGGAATATTCTAACCAGTACAGAGGCCATCACCTTATGTCCCAAATTCAGTTAGAACCCCATTATTGATAGTTTTCCCTTTTTAGGTAGAAGTAAGAAGGAAACAATCGACAGGGGATAATGGTCAAACTCTACCTCAAAGTATTCGGTCAGCTAGACCCCCATAGTGACAATTATCTAGCATACAAACAAGATAAAATAATATGTCATCATCCCTATATATCAAGGATGTATCTGTATAGAGAAATTACAAGCATTCAATCAGACATTTAAATTCAAGTTTAAAGAGTCTATGGAATACTTATCTATTACAGTTGATATCCGACCAACTAAATGTGGGTGTTAGCCTCTCCACCCAACAATAGGCTCAAAGGCATTCATTCTTAGCGCTTTATCCATTCCCGTGCCAAGCCATGATATCACTAGGGAAATTTTGCAATTTCTCATAGATTATTTCTCTATCACAGCCTTTATGAGGTTTATTATATTCTCCCTCATCATCAATATCATGACCTTCTTCTCAGGTCAGGTTTTTTAGGGTTCTCTCTAGTAACAATACCAACTTGTATCTTTTCCTTTCTTCCTCTTATCATATCCAGGTCTCATGCCCCCTGTGGACATGGTATCCTTCTTGTATGTCTTTGTGTGTTTTCTTGCACACCCTTTTCCTCCCCAGGAAGGTTCTCAACCTGTCATGTTCCTTCTGTCAGAAGAAACGTTCATTAGTCTAGGCCTACAAGAAAATTGCACTCTATGGTACTTTGGGATGACAATTTTTTGTCTCCTTAGCCAGACTCTCCATGCTTCCATTCATTGGGGTAGTTGATTGTTCAACCACCAATCCTTTTCTCATTAACTGATTTTTCCTTGGAATCGGGATGAGGATTATTATTTCAACAAAGAGAATTTGGGGTCATTTTGACATAATGAACCCTCTCTATAGTTTCCTCACTCTTTACTCTAGTGATATCATGGACAGTACTTCAAGGCTTCACCCCCACAGTCAGATATTGAAAATCTAAACAATAATACATTTACATTGTTCCCATGCCATAGCATGGTGATCATAATTAATGATTAATTACAAGCTAGGGGAAATAAGGGGTGTTACAATCCCCTCTCCCTTAAAAAAATGGACATCATCCTTGATGTTATTTCTTAGTAACACCTGTCATCTCTTTTTCATTCATCTGCTTCAAAAATATTGATCCTCTTTCTTGGTCAGGTCCTTTCCAGACTCTTGGCTTTCGTCGCCTTCTTTCAATAATATTGGAAAACAATAATATTAATCTCAATTTCATGCAAAAACATTTTATTGTTGTGAAAAATTCAAGAGGAAAAGTCTAATAATACATCACAATACTTATCTGTGTAGTTCGTGGATTTTCATCCACATGGTTGTCTTGTTATCTTGGCTCACTATTTTTCCTAGACATACCCAATATGTGCATGATCCCAATCAATAGTTTAAAAGAATTATCCGAGTCTCCTCTTCCTTCCGGTCACTCACCCTCCAGGCCCAGGCTCAGGCATCCCCTTCTCTAATATACATTCCCTCATGTGATCCATCTTTCCTTTCCAAGTATTTTCTCACACAAGAAGAGTTCTAAACACTTCATTGATCCTTACATTTGAGGCGTCCCTCAAACTTACTCTACCGAGGCATCCCTTTGGCTTGTGTTTCCACAAAAAAACATATTCTAGGGATATCATGGATTACCACAGGGTTCTCATGTCTCAACAATATCCTTTTTCATGCTTTCCATCTTGACAACCCTCACCTGTATCACAAGTATACAAAATTTATGAGATATTATCATCAATTTCCAATTCATAATTTTCTTGCAAATCTGTCACCCACAGATTTCCAAATTCCACATTTATTTTCAGATTTGTTTCGTACAGGAACCAGATTCACAAGTATGGGACTTTCCTTCCCAAAGTAGTTTATCTCAACATGAAATTGGTCTTACTTATGGTCTTACAACACTTCCATATCCAAGATCCTTTTCTTCTTGCAATTTCAAATTCCTTAGCCAAACAAATTGTTAGTTTTCATGCACATTATATTTTTCAAAACTATGCATACTAATAGTCCAAATAATTTTCATCTATCCAAGAGTACAGAGCGAAAGGAAATATCATTATTTATGTATGCATCCTTTCAATATGCCAAATTTTCCAAATTTCACTTAAATATAAGTTGACTTTAATTAGTGTGCCAATATTCATAGCCACATTCATAACCAATGTACCCCTTACTCATGCATTTTCCTGCAAGTATTATAAATCATCCTTGACTGGCATAGACTTCCTCTCTCTATTCTTCGGGTTCTTTTCTTGAATCATACCCTACTTGGGTATCAATGGAATCCAAGAAACCACTCAACTTCAATTATATATGACTGAAATAAGAAAATATTTCAGAAGGTATTCTTACCCAATCCCTGCATACCTTATGCCTTATAGGCATGAACACTTTTATACATGCTCTGACTTTCAACACCCTCTCTGTTATTTTCTCAGCAGTGGTGCTTTATGGGGACTTTTAGAGTCCCTTCAACAAATTTCAACAAAAAATTCTCGTATTCATCCTCTGCTTGAGGTTTTCCATCATTGGTAATTGTCTTTCCCAACAATTTCAATTTATTTTCTACACATGACATATATCACAAATACATTAGTCATCATGTAAAATAAAAATGCATGTATCATAAATTTCAATCAATAAAAAAATTTCATATATGTCCTAGCATATCTTTATGCACTTCTTCACATTATCCTTGATGTTTTCATGAGTGCAACATGGAAATTATCACTTTTTTCCATAATCATACAACCATGATCATTATGGTGTCAAAAAATTTACTTTCATCAACACACTAGTTTCTCATCCCAGAGAAAAAACATAGTATACAACAACTAAGGAGTTAAGGGATCTTCCCTTTTCCAACTCCTTCTACACATCCTAGGACTTTCTGTCCAACTGAGTTATTTTCCAAGGCCTCACTGCCTTTACTTATCATGGATTAACCAAGCCCATTCATTCAAACTTACTTATTTATTTATTTTCCTTTTCTGGTTGTACTTGTTTCCACAATTTCTCTTCTAAGGCTTATGACCCTGTTAAACAATTCAGAGATTTTAGGGTGAGAAAAGTATTCCCCCTTTTTCTCCTTCTTTGCTTATGCAATCTACTCCCTGCTGGGATCTTCCTACTCCTTTCCTTGAGCAGCCTTGGTTAGGCTTTCCCTAACCTATTGGATACATCAGCATGCTCCAATAGCATACTTTTTGTTCATAATGAATCATGAACTTGTGAATTCTTCACATTACCATTCAATTATTAGAATGGTCAACATTCATTTGTTAGTCTTCCACTCATACATTTTGTTTTAGAATGTAATCCAAGATTCTTATATATATACACATATGATTGCAGCCCACTGCTCAATTCTTAGCATTCATTACGGTGGTGACTTTGTTCTATTGATAGAGTCTTCACACAGGTCATCCACAAGGAAATCCTTCAGCATGCAACTTCCTTATTTCATATCCTTCACTATGTGTGATGGTCTCAACCTTGAGTTAGCTTTAGCTATTTACCAAATATTTCCATAAGGAATATAAACATGAATCTTTGTTATGCATCCAGATTATTTATCCACACATATTCTTTGGTTTGTTAACTTACATCCATGATGTACTTAACTACATGCATAATCATAAGCCTATGTGTAGCTACCATATGTATATTTCACAACTCACATACATCTTTACTTTAAAATCATTCAACTCATGATTGTTCACAATCATTCTCATGTGATCCTCAATCATTCTCATGTGATCCTCAAAGGCATAATCATTTTTCCTCTTATCATGACAACAAAGAATCCTTGCTCATTTACTCTTTCATCTATTTATACTATCCTTTTCTGAGGGAATGGAGCACAATCCCCTTAAGATATCATTAAAAAAAAAACTTTCATGACTCTTCAGAATAAAGTCAGCCATGCATCCATGGTATTCATTCAATCTTGGCAAGTGCAATTCTTTCCTTACATTTCACTCATACATCATACATGTGAATCATTTGCACATTTAACATCATTCATTCATATCTATTTGGTCTTAATATCATTCCTTATATCAAGCAACCTTACGATGCATTAAATTCATGCAGTCAGGAATAAATAAACACAGCTAAACATTCATCATGCAAGCTCATTGCTTGCACCTTTTCCATGTCACTCATACACATGGACATATCATACTTCTAGATCCTCCTCCCAAGGATCTTGCTACCATTCTTATGAAAAGTCTCATAGAGATACTCAACACTGAGTTGCTCTCTCTGTTGAGAGCTTTCAATTATTCACATGATATCCACATGGCAAGTTTAACATACATAATCATAACTATGTCCCCCTTTCCATACGACAACAACTAGTGAGAAGGTATTTTTTCCTCAACTAGTATAAAGTTATTTAACAATCCAGAAATACCATCTAGGAAATTCCAACAATGCCCAATGCAACAAGACAACTTATCAAACTTCTTTTTCATGCCTCAAACTATTTTTGGTTAACATACATTTTTATCAAGGGAATCCCTTTTCTAGATTCCCTCTCATCACTACTTGAGTATACCAAGCCCTACCTTATATGGATATCATCCACCTCTGTATGTCAACTTGACCCATTGGTCCTCTATAAGTTTCCCAACACTTCATTTACCACATTCAGGATCAACATTTCATTAACCATTCTACCTTATCCTCATAAGGCACTATGCACTCAACATCATCAACCTTTTATTTATGTTGCCATAGTCAGATCATCACTAACCATGTGATCTATGAAATCACCATATTTTACATTCAATGACAGACTATAATAAGTATATATGCATGCCATATGCATGCTCTATCCTTGTGATATACATTTTAGCATATCTTCGTGCACCAAGCATTATATCCATGTCTGTTGTGTAGACGGGTTCCACTTACTTACCTCTTGCATTTTCATGCATAGACCTACCCTTAGTTAATGGAAATTTATACTGCTTTATCACAACCATGAGCTTTTGAAATTGCTCATGTCATTTCACTTCTTCCATGAGGTTCATTCTTAGTCCCCATGACTTCTTCTATTTTACAAAGATGGATTACCCCAGTAGGATTTTTTTCAGTTATAACAGGTCAAGTAGGTTGATCTCACCGACTCCAATAAGGTCTCTAGGCATGGAGGATTGTACTCCCAATGCCAAATATTTCATTTAATCAAAAAATTTAATTAACATAGGCTTTATTAAGCCCATTTTTTAGGCAATTCCTACCACCTATTCAATCCATTTTCCTTCTGGACTCTAGTACTTCTTAAAACAGGTTTATGACATTTGCATCCAAGTTTTATTATTAATGCCCCTTGGCATAATCCCACTTTTGGAGGACTGGCTATCGTTTCTCCAAAAGAAATGATAGGCTTCTTCTACCACAACCTAACATGATTCAATCTCATTAGGTAAAATCCCAACAGAATTTTAATCTACATCCTTCTCCTCGAGGAACTTATGTAGATAATTTCCATATGGCAATAATATTCTCAACAGGCTCATCTTAGCCTTGGTAAACTAGTCTTATGACTGTTCTCCTACCCATCCAGGCCTGTGTTTGAATCATGCTATGCTAGATAAGGTAGGGAAGGGTGCCCTCTCCCTTAAATTTTTCTAAGAAATAAAATAATCACTTGACTCTTTTGTGAGCCCAAGTAAGCCAAGTGTTGTTTCCCGTTGTGATACCACTTTGTAACAACCCAACCCCTTAAGTACCTTTTTAAGGGATGGGGAATCAAAATTTATCTTTCCTCCATCATATCAAATCCTATTTCTGAGATATCCATCACCTTATGCTCATCAATAGCTTTCCAATGATTGTTACCATGCTCAAAACCGATCTCTGGATTGGAAGTTATGCCCTTCTAAATTTCTTCAGGCATCATTGGTCAAGGGCCACGTGGCACCCACATGGGTTTGCCTCATTCCAACCATTCCACCTGGTATGAAATTAACCATGGTTGTCATCCCTTAGCGATGACATGGCCACTGGAGAGGTGGTTACAAGGGATGTTCCCCATGCCTTCGCGATCACCGGGCCTTCATCCCTTCATCCTCTCTATCCATGCTTGAAACATTCCTGGAGTTGTGAAGTAATGAGGGCCATCGATCTAAGGATCCTTCAGGATCCCTCTCATTTGTTTGATCATGGGGACGTTTGTATCACTTTGAGAGAACATGGGGGTCCACGTGTTGAGAAATGGTGATGCCATGTGTGGTGGCCTTGTGGCATAGAAAAGAGATGCGATGACCTGAGGCATGTGCCTCATATCTTGCCAACATTTTTTGGGTTGACAGGTGTCCCTATAGGAGTGGCATAACAATGCTACCTGGGGACCCTTGAGCTAGAGTTGTGATCCATTGATCTGGGGAATCCATTGGGATCCTCTCCCAACCGTTTGATCAACTAGTGGAAGGATTAGAATATAGCACTTCAGTGAAGTTCTACTCTAGAAGAAATGGAGCGCTAAATGGGTGGAACCCCCTGTTAGCACTGAGAGTCACCCTCATATTTTGGGAGGATAAGCCCAATACCCATCAAATTTTTTGGTGGATGTTGGTTTTATATGAGTGGAGGTCAATGGACAAAACTCAATATATGAATGATGTTCAACACAGAACTAAACAAGAAATGCACAGGGAAGTGAGGGCCACATTAAATTGAGTTAGTGAATTGAGTTTAAGTGTGAGAAGAGGGAAGACTTAGTGAGAAAGGTGAACAATACTACTATGGGCATCAGGATTTCAAGCAGCTTGGAGAAGAAAAAATCATACTATAGATCACTTTTGAGCTCAAGCTTCAAAAACTGAAACATGTCCAAATGACACGGTCATAACAACACAATGATCAAACCTACATCACAATGTAGCTACAACAACTCGATTGGATCCTCCATGCATGAGCCATTCAGTGTAAGAGGGAAAACGATAACAAGAGAGATGACTAAAACTGGTCATGATACCACTGTAATCAAACCTACATTACAACAACATAACAACCCTCAACTAGATCCTCCATGCTCGAGTGTTTTAACACAGTTTTTACAGAGAGATGAAAAGAAGCTAACTTCTATTAACATGAAAGTCTCAAATTTGATACATAACTAGAGAATAGTTCTGGCATCAAAACATTACAAAATAGGGAGCTCTACTCAACCAGTTGACAACCTTAACAAAATATCAAAACTACCTATTTATACTCAACCCAATCCACCAATACTAGGAGTGTGATCTGGTGAAGGTATTCAAAACCTTTTGTCTGCATTTTCTTTTTTCATACTAAGCGTGCATCCTTCTGTTAGACACAAGATCAGATCAGTATTGGTCTACAGGAAAATATGTCCACAGGGGTACCACAAGTTGACGGTTCAGTTTCCACGGCTAGGCCTTCCATGCCTTCCATTTATGGAGTGAGCCGAGGTTTCAACCACCAAGCCTACCTTCCATTAAATTATTTTCCTTGGGGACTCAACGAGGCTTAAAGATCAGGGGGCGGCCACGTGCTGCTCTTGGATAGGACACCATATAAACATGTGATTGCGAGGCTACTCAAAAGTGGTTTGGGTTCAGACTTATTTTGGGCCTGCAATCCACCACCTTTCACCATGTAGCACTTTCGCCTTACCATGGTTTCAATTGCGAGACCGCTCAAGAAAATTATCACCCGAGTATGTTGCTTCCCCGCAATGGACTGTAGCCACATATCTGGTCCTATTTCGAGATTTGGGTGCACCTTCTAGATTTAGCACCACTTCCAAGATTTAATCGCTCACCAACTTTAGGACCTGCCAAAAGTGTGTGTTGGGATGGGGCACTACTTTTGGCACTGAAAAATAACAACTCTCAGAGGTTGATCTTATGTGGAGGCCTGACGTCAACATGTTGATATGTCACAGATGGAGAGGTGACATGTGTCACTCAAAAACAAGCTGAAATCACGTCTAAAATTCTTGAAATGAATATCATGTGTCAACGCTAGACGGATGCCACGTGTTTGTGTGGGAGGCTACCACGAACTTGGTGCTCCAGGTCTTGGGCGCTAGCTTCTTTTCTATTGGCTCCTCTATGTGCTTTTACCCAAAGTTATGGATATGACGACGCATGGCCCCTTGAGATTGATGATTGAGAATTACTTTGGGTCTCCAGACTCTGGGAAAAACAAATCTCAAACTTTATCTTCCTCCATGATTTTACCCAAAATGGCGATCTAATGACGTGTGTCCTCTTGAATCGAACGACCAAGAATTACTTCGGACCTTTATCCGGAGTTCACGGATCTATGCCATATGTCTTTTGGATCTTCCTTCAAGTAAATCCTCCATAGCTAAGGATCTAATGACGTGTGGCCTTCGCAGATCAATGGTCCAGATTCATTTCGGACCTTCGACACTTCTGTCTTTGGGAGTTTCAAATGTGAAACATGGAAAATATCCCAGAGGAAAAATTCCAAAGTGAATGATCTATTGCCATGTGTTCCTGCCAACGAATGGTCCAGATTTGTTTCGGGCCTTTGACACTTTAGCGCTTTTGAAAGCTTAACTTCCATGATTCTCCAAAGCATCGAACCCCGAAGCAAGGGATATTCCTCCATGTGTCCTCATATTTTGATGGCTCAAATCTTATTTCGGGACTATGGCTTTTCGGGGCTTCCTGAGGCAATGCCGCCAAGATCAATGACTCTGATTTATTTTGAGATCAATGGTCCACAATTTCTTCAGGAGTCCAGGCTTCATCTCTTCAGGAGTTTTACGCACTTCTCAGTTAGAATCTCCCCAAACTCATTTCCCTGAACACTTTGGATTGGATGTCACCTGTCCCCCTTAATATTGATAGCTCATGCTCACTCTGGGCCTTGGGAATTCAATCCTTTTTCTCTGGTGGTATACTTAGCATAATTTTGGACTTTCGAATGCCCGTGAGCCATTGATTTGCGTTGCTCCTGGAATCTTCGTCATTCAACTATTAAAATTTCATGTTGCTTGCGTTTCGAGCCCAAAATGGACTATTATGAATGTTGCACTTTCTGTCCATGGCAATGACCTGTGTAAACAAGGACCTGGAAAATTGTTGTGGGCTAGGGAAAACAAGGAGACCAATGACTGCAACAAAAGGAGACGAGTGTTCACCCTTGGGTAAAAACAGAGGGGCTTGGGGTCGAGACTCCTTCTGGATAATACATTAAGGGAAACCAGGGCACTTAAACACAAAAGGGGCGAACAAAAATGATGTTACCAGTTGAAGGGGGGAAAAATTTGAGACTTGGCATGTGATAAGGAAAGAGAGACAAGGAAAAAATTGTAGTCTTAGGTACTAAAAATGAACACATACGACTCCAAACAACATCATGTGATAACATTGGCTCCACAGGGGATGGCATGCTCCCTGCGGGCTGCCAAGAATGCGTAGCTCCAGTGCCTTAGATTTGGGTTATGGAGTCTCTAATTAAAAAAATAAAAACAAAAGAAAAATGATATTTACAATGGTGGGAAGAAAATCATGGATTTAAACAAAATATTTCTTCAGGAAATGCCCATTGACAGGGCCACCCAACACTTCAAAATCCTCCAAGTTTTGCAGTTTGTAAGTGTTGTTCAGGAATACCTAACAAATATTGAAGGGCCCTATACACAAGGCTTCAAATTTTCCATGTTTACCTTTGTCTTTCTCGGGGGCATCCCATTTGAGCACTAGATACCCTAGCTGGAAATCCTCCTTGTTTGTCTTTTTTTCAAAGGTTTGCTTTATCTTCTCCTTATGATTATGCACTTTATCAAACAACTGCTCCCTGGTCTATTGCACTTCTAACAGCTACAATATCCTCTTGACCATGTCATTAGGTTCTCCTTGGTAGTCCTGGAGGAACTTTGCCACAGGAAAAGCAAGCTGGGAAGGAAAAATGGCCTCAACCCCATACACCAGTTGAAAAGGGGAAATGCCCAGTGACTTTTTGGTTGTAGCTCTGTCAACCCATAATGCGAAATTCAACTTTGAATCCTAGGATTTCTTGTTGTCTTCTAATATTTTTTTGATGATCTTTATGAGGATTTTGTTAGAATATTCTGCTAAACCATTTCCCTGAGGGTAGTAGGGAGTAGAATGGACTAGTGTAATCCCATGCTTCTCACAGAAATTAATTATTGGCTCAGCTCTGAAAGAGGAAGCATTGTCTGTAAAAATCCTGCTTGGATAGCCAAATCTGGACATGATGTCTTCAAGGAAACTGATAATCACCTTGTGGGAGGCACTTCTTGTAGGGATGGCTTCTATCCATTTGGTAAAGTAATTAGTGGTAGTCAAAATACACCTGTGTTGGCAACTTGAGGCTAGGTGGATATTTTCAATGAATTCAAGACCCCACTGCTAAAAAGGTCCAGAAACCGCTACAGGTTTCAAAGGCAAAGATTTGAGATGTTTCTTTCCAACAAACTTTTGACACTTGGCACAGGATTTAATCTTTGCACAAACATCAGTAAAAAGGTTGGGCCAAAAATACCCATCTCTGAGGATCTTATAAGTTTTGGTCCTCCAATAATGATGTCCCCCACATGAGTTGTCATGAAAATCAATCATGGCTCTTTGGGCTTCTCGTGGGTCTAGACACCTCAAAAGAACTCCCAAAAGGTCCTTCCAGTACAAAACTTGATCAATGATACAATATTTAATTTCCTTGAGTTTCAAATATCTCACCTTGTTTTTATCCAAACCATCAAGAGTGTTGGAAATATTGTCATTGATGGCAAAGGCTGAGGCAAAATATTTTTGGAGAATCAGGAATCGGAGTTTCGCGAGTCCCGTGAACAAGTGCATCAGACATCACGAAATCGCGATATGCGATTTCCCGATAGCGTGTGGGCCACCCTAGAGGACAGGTGGTAGGTCAAAGGCCTGTCGGAGGACCAGCGTATCGGGAATCGGCAAATCAGTATTCCCGTGAACGAAGGATTGGGGAAATCCCTAAAGGAAACCCCGACGCGGAATCTGAACCGTCCATTCGGTGGGACGCGTGTCAGGAGTACGGAGGAAGTCGGGGATCGACAAGAGTCGGGATATTGGCCATCGGGAAATCGAAGTTCCTGAGGACAAGAAATTTGAGACATCGAAAGTCTCGAAATCCCGAGAGTTAATCTGAGTCGTCCATCTAAAGAAGGACACGTGTCACGTGATCATGTGTATCGGAGATCCGAGACACCATGCATCGGGACTTGCAAGTCTCGAAACCCCGGAAAGATCAAGAGTCGTCCATCCGGTAACAAGGGATTTGTGCATTGTGAAATCGCGATCAGTGAAACCCCGATCAGTGGGGAACAGTTGTCAGCACAGCAGAGAAGGAGGAAAAGGGCGTAGTGGAGAACAATTGTCAGCGTAAAGGAGCGTCGGGATTTAGACGATCGAGAATCACGTTGGTGTATGCATTGAGGCATCACAAACCCCGTAGCCCTGACGGGGTAAGGTTGTGGTCACGGTGTGAAGGTCACGTTGACCGAGAGCTAAGCTCAAGAGGGCTAGCGTATGGAATGCCGAAACCCGATTTAAAAAGGCACGCATAGGTTTAATTCAAATTTTAAAAAGTGGCCCGGTTTCCACCGAGAAATAAATATGGGACCCGATGAGCATTGAACAGTTCCTTGACCCATGGGCTTAAGAAGGGGTCGATGTCGTTTCTACAAGGAATCCGAAGAAGCAAAGTAGGATGGTAAGGATGGTAAGGATGGTGATAGGTTGCAGGGGTCCCTTTTGGAGGATGTGGAGGCCATTTTCTAACAGTAGGCACATCTACAGGTCGCTGAGGTCATTTGTGCAGGTGGCAGAAAAGTTTGAAGTGGGAGGAACCTCATTGTAGCAGTTGGGTGGTAGATCTACAATGAATCCAGGTAAGTTACTATAGATCTGAACTGCTCAGCAACAC
>ML848995.1:21177-33219 GCA_009831015.1 Picea engelmannii
AACAAGCAACATATGGCATTTTCCTATCACAAACAAAATACCTTAAGCAAATCCTCAAGAAGTATGGCATGGAAGATTGCAAACCTGTAAGTACACCAATGATAACTGGGTGTAATCTCAGTTCTAATGATGATTCTCCCACGATGAATTAGCCAGAATATAGATCTATGATAGGAAGTCTACTGTATCTCACTGGGACAAGACCAGACATTATGCATGCAGTTGGGATTGTTGGACAATTTCAAGCCAATCCAAGAGAGTCTCACATTCAGGTTGTGAAAAGAATATTCAAATATCTACAAGGAACTCAAGATTTTGGACTATGGTATCCAAGGAATGTTGATCTTACTCTTCATGCATACACTGATGCAGATTGGGCTGGAAGTGTTGATGATCGCAAAATCACTAGTGGTGGTGCATTCTACATGGGGCCCCGGTTAGTATCTTGGTTCAATAAGAAACAAAGTTCCATTACCTTATCTACAGCAGAAGTAGAATACGTGGTTGCAGCCTCTTGTTGCACTCAATTTCTTTGGATGATGCAAACCCTTCAAGACTTTCAAATCAAATGTTCATCTCCTATCTCTATTATGTGTGATAATACAAGTGCCATCAGTATCTCAAATAATCCCGTTATGCATTCCAAGACCAAGCACATTCCCATCAAATATCACTTCTAACGAGAACAGGTGCTTGAGCAAAAGGTGAAATTGGAGTATGTTCCCTCCAAAGAACAAGTTGCTGATATATTTACCAAACCGCTACCTAGGGAAGCATTCGAATATCTCTGCCAAAAACTGGGAGTAGTCTCTTCCATGTAGAGGATCAGGTCTACCTAAGTACATAAGTCTCAATTGGTTGTACGGTGCTGATAAGCATCTCTAAATGCTCTGACTATGGGGGCACCTTGGTCATCTAAAAAGGATCATTATGACGATGCAACACGATCTCAGGGGGAGCATGGTCCTATCCACTCCTTGCCATTGATGTCAAAGGGGGAGGAAAAAGACAGAGGTAGAGTATTTCCATCAATGACAAAGGGGGAGATTGTTGGAAATATTGTCATTGATGGCAAAGGCTGAGGCCAAAGAGTTTCGGAGAATCGGGAATCGGAGTTTCGCGAGTCCCATGAACAGGTGCATCAGACATCGCGAAATCACGATATGAGATTTCCTGATAGCGTGTGGGCCACCCTGGAGGACAGGTGGCAGGTCAAAGGCCCGTCGGAGGACCAGCGTATCGGCAATCGACAAATCGATATTCCTGTGAATGAAGGATCAAGGAAATCCCTAAAGGAAACCCCAACGTGGAATATGAACCATCCATTCGGTGGGACGCGTGTCAAGAGTACGGAGGAAGTCGGGGATCGGAAAGAGTCAGGATATTGGCCATTGGGAAATCGGAGTTCCTGAGGATAAGAAAGTTGAGACATCGAAAGTCTCGAAATCCCGAGATTTAATCTGAGCCGTCTGTCTGAAGAAGGACACATGTCACGCGATCGTGCATATCGGAGATCTGAGACACCAGGCATCGGGACTTGCAGGTCTCGAAACCCCAGAAAGATCAAGAGTCGTCCATCTGGAAGGACGTGTGGCAAAGGATCGGGTGCCGTCGGCACTTTGTCCATCGGGAAATCGGAGATCTCGGTAACAAGGGATTTGTTCATTGTGAAATCGCGATCAATGAAACCCTGATCAGTGGGGAACAACTGTCAGCACAACAGAGAAGGAGGACAGCGGTGTAGTGGAGAACAACTGTCAGTGTAAAGGAGCATCGAGATTTGGACGATCGAGAATCACGCGGGTGTATGCATTGAGGCATCACAAACCCCGTAGCTTTCGACGGGGTAAGGTTGTGGTCACGGTGTGACGGTCACGTTGACCGGGAGCTAAGCTCAGGAGGGCTAGCGTATGGAATGCCGAAACCCGATTTAAAAAGGCGTGCGTAGGTTTAATTCAAATTTTAAAAAGGGGCCCGATTTCCCCCGAGCAATAAATATGGGACCCGATGAGCGTTGAACAGTTCCTTGACCCATGGGCTTAAGAAGGGGTTGATGCCCTTTCTACAAGGAATCTGAAGAAGCAAAGTAGGATGGTAAGGATGGTGATAGGTTGCAGCGGTCCCTTTTGGAGGATGTGGAGGCCATTTTCTGACAGTAGGCACATCTACAGGTCGCTGAGGTCATTTGTGCAGGCGGCAGAAAAGTTTGAAGTGGGAGGAACCTCATTGTAGCAGTTGGGTGGCAGATCTACAATGAATCNAATAAAAAAAGGGGGGGGGGGGAAGTATATATATATAAATGCGGGTCATTCACATTAAAGATGCATATGAAGGTTAGGATCTCTGACGAAGGATGTTGAATGCATATTGAAGTCTGGGTTATTGCTGATATTCTAAAGTTTTGGGAAAAATATGTTTGCTGACAAATGTACAAAGGGTTGAAACTGCCTGATCCAGTGTGAAAATTGATGAAACGCGATCAACAGCATGTCTGAGGGTTAAAGTCTTCAGTAGAAGCACCCTACCAGTAGAAATTGGTGCGATTTTTAGGGGGTTGAAGCTCCCTTCCAGGAAATACTGGTAAACGAGAGAAGGTTGCAGCCTTCTGCAGGTAGAAGCCTGCGTACTAGTATGAGTCTGCACTAGTACAATGTTGTAAAACATTTTCTTAATGATAATTATTGAAGACAGAGACAACGACAACAGTGGTTTTCTCCCGATTTGGGTTTCCACCTTAAATCCTGGTGTTCATGTGTCTTACTCATGTGCGTTGGCTTATTTTGTTATTACTGCACTAAATTAATGCTTAATAGACACCTGATGAATAAAGAAATTCATTATAAGATCTCTAAATACACTCTTGTTTCTTTAATACTATACAATAACTGATCTTTACAAAGTAACCTAAGGTTTTTTAGTGAAAGAAAAGAGAAAATTAATTGATTGTTGAAATACTGATTCACCCCCCCCCCCTCTCAGTATTTCTCAACAGCCTCAACTTCTGCAGGAAGTATATGATGTCTTTGTAGCAGGCACATTCTACTAAGTTGGGGATGACATGAGATTCTTCACCAACAACCTTAGTTTGTTGATTCCCTAAGTTTATATTCATTAAATCAACTCCCAATGCCTTTAAATTTGATTCAACAAGTAACCTAGCTAAAACTTGGCCTTTCACCAATTTGGTGGGTTTGATTTCTAGGTCAAACTCTAAAATCTTGGCAATCCACTTGCTTCTCTTTCCATCTATATCAAGTTGGATCAGTATCTCCTTTACTAAGGCCGAGGGGATGTATGCAATAGTTTTTGAGTGCAAAATAGAGATTGTGAAAGCCATGAGGGCCTTTACCAAAGCATAGGATTGCTTCTCCACGATGTCATATCTCATTTATGCATCTCTCAATGCTCTACTGAAAAAGGAAATAGGCTTCTCTGACCCCTCTGTATTTCTTTGTAACAAGAAAACAACTAATGTATAAGATGCAGCAAAGGAAAATATCAGAAATTCCTTGGAATAATCAGGGTTGATGAGTAGAGGTGCTTCAGTCAAATCCCTCTTGATATAATTGAAAGAATTTATGGTATCAACGGTCCATTTCACTTCATTCCCCTTTATGAGCATGGTTGTAATGTATTTAACCAACTCAACAAAATTAGAAACGAACCTCCTCAAAAAGTTGATTTTTCCCAAGAAAGACTGAACCTCTTTCCTGGATCTGGGAAAATACAAGGACTGGATGGCCTCTACTCGGCTCAAATCAATCTTCACCCCTTCAACTGACACAATATGTCCCAACAATTTTCCCTCTTGCATAGAAAATAGAGATTTCTTAGGATTGAGGGAGAGACCAAACCTTTTTCATTTCAGGAAAACGTTCTTCAGATGATGAAAATGCTCTTTATCAGACATGGAGAACACTATCATGTCATCTAGATAGATGACTACAAATTTGTCCTTTTCCCTAATGAAGGCGATGTCCATGGCTTGCTGGAAGGTCACTCTTGCATTCATCAATCCAAAGGGAATTTTAGCATACATGAACGTGCCCCAAGGAGTCGTGAAATCCATCTTCTCTCTATATTTGGGAAAGAAAAAGATCTGGTTGTACTCGGAGAAACCATCGACCATAGACATCCTGGATGAACCAATTACTCTTTGCAAAATGTGCTCCATTTTCAGCCAGGGGTAATTATCCTTTTTGGAGCTTCTGTTCAAATTTCTGAAATCGACACATAACTAGATTTCCTTATTCTTCTTCCTAATAGGAACCAAATTAGCCACCCACTCTAAAAATCTCAAGGGGATGATGATCAGTGCATCTAGTATCTTTTTTACTTCATTTTCCATAATCGGCAGCAGCATGGGGTTTATTTTTCTGATCTTCTTCTTGAAAGTTTTGGTGTCTTCTTTCAAAGGGATTTTGTATTCAATAATGTTGGTGTCATATGTTCTCAAATCCTCGTATGTCCAAGCAAACACATCAGAAAACTCCTTCAAAAGTCTGATGTACTCATCACTTTGCTCCTCTGATAAGCTGCTAGACAATTTGACCCATTTGGGATCCTCCTCCGTCCCTAGATTGCATTCAGTCACATCAGCCTCTTCAGTTGATCCTTTAACTTTTACAGTAATGTCATTTATGTCAAACAATCTCTCTAAAGGGACAAGTCCCTTTGGAATATGGTTTCTAGGCAACTAAAAAATATGATGGTTAGCAATCTTATTCATAAAAACATCAGCATGAGGGCTTTCTTCGGAATCCTGATCATGATCAATATGCATATCATAAAATTCATCCACAATCTCAAGAAACTTTTTTATCTCAATATCGTCCTCAAAGACCTTCCAATGTTTGACATTGTCAGGAATAGAGGGTATGTATTTTATCTCCACCTCATAATTGAGTTTGGGGGGCAAAGGGACATTGAAATTGCTTGTTGAGACCACCAAGGAATCTGCTACAGTGTTCTCCTCCCTTGGAACAAATGATATATTAAAATCCAAGAAGAAACTTTCAATCATATCATAGACTTCATTTATATAGGCCCTTAAACTTGGGTGCTTAGCCTGATACAGATTTTTGACTTGATGAATAATCAGCTCAGCGTCTCCAAACACTGCTAGCTCCTCAATATTCATGTCTCTGGCAGCTCTCAAACCCAATACAAGAGCCTCATATTCTACCATGTTGTTTTTTGTTTCAAATTCCAAATTGCAGGACAGAGATATGGTCTCTTAGGTAGGGGAAACAAAAACCACTCCATCACCAGCACCTTCCCTAGAAGAGGCTCCATCGAAAAACATTTTCCACACAATGGTCTTGGGGGGAGGATCTTCACAAAAGGTAATAGGTTTCTTTCTTATTTCAATAAGTGGTTGAGGAACATCAGAGACATGCAATATACTGGTTCCTAAATCAGTATCGACTAAGAAAATGGGGTGGTTGATGGGATTGGCTTCATCACTGATAATGTAGGCAAGTTGTTCTTCTCTATAAAGCCTTCTATGTTCCCCTCCAAACATAGGGATGGTGGCATGTGACAGATCCATTTTCAAAGTTACCCCTAGCCTTTTGATCCATGACCTAGACAAGAGCATCCTGAACTTAGGGGGGGACATCAATTACCATAATTTCCATGACCACACTTTTCATTGGCAATTGGAACAAGGAGACAACCAGGTCCTTAATAACCCTAACGCATTTCACCTTCCTGGAATCAAATGAATATAAGTAGTGGTAGGTTTTTGTAACCTCCAACCCAAGTTCATCCATGACAATATTAGGCATGAGATTATGTGATGCCCAAAAATTCATCAAGCAGATGTGCAATACTTTGTCATGGATATTCAATGATGTATAAAAATAAGGTTAGGAATCATCTCTATCATCTACTAAAGGGCATAGTATGACAATTGGCATTTCATCTTGGAGGTTGACCGAGTCTATGGAATGAGGTGAAGGTTCGGGCTGAAATATTTTGGAGAGGCACCTTTTGAAATCCTCATGTTTGACTAACTCTGACAGAGGCACAAGGATCCTAATCTTTTGAATCTCATGCTCTAAGATAAAAGAAGAGGGAGGCTTTAGAATCTCCTTCACTTCTGGGATAGGTCATTTGACCACTGGTGGGGGGTTCTGTGCCTCCTTTTCTTTACTGTTGTCTGCCAGTAATTTAGCAGGCTTCTCTGCTCTAGCAGGGTGATCAGAAATATCAAGTTTCCCTTCTTTCTTCTTTGACCTCAGGCTATATCTATTTGGATTGTTTCTAGTCTTTTCCCCCTTGCTCAGCTCATTTAGTTGGCTATCCATGAGAGACTCTTCATATGTAGCTTGGGTAAAATGAGGAAATGAGGAGGTGTCTCCAAGACAATGGATTTCAGTATCAACATCTTCTTCCTCTCCTTCTTCATCAGTAATAAGGTTATTTTGGAAAGGATATTGAATTTTATGATCATCCCTATCCTTGTTTCTTTGATCTCTTTGGATAATATGAGGGGAATTATTGGGTCTTTTGAAGCTACCCCTATTATCAAAACTTGGGGGATTCCTATAGCTCTGCTTTCCTTCCAATTTCAACCTTTCCACCTCAGCAGAAAGTGATTTTACCATCTTGATCAATTCATCGTCGTGAGGGTGGGCAGTAGAGGAATCAGAGGTTGAGGCTTTAGACCTACCTTTTATTCTGTCTCTATCCAATTTGTTCCTAAGTTTGTCTACAACCAATATATTATATTCTACTTCAATGGCATCTTGCATGTGAACCAATGAGGTAGCCCTTCTATCTCTTAAAAGGAGGAAAAATTCAGGGTCAAAGGAGCTAGCATAAGTAATCTTGGCAGAGATTTCAATAGGCTTTATTTCAATGGGAATATTGTTGTACATCTTATTGAACCTCTTTGAGAAGTTTGAAACAGATTCCCCTTCTTTTCTCTTAAGTGATCCAAACTTTGTAATATAATAAAGGAAATCCTTTTTATCTCTCCAATGTCTTAAGAATGCATCATCTAAAGCTTCAATCCCATCAATAGATCTGGGAGCAAAGCCCCTAAACCATTTTCTATCCTCACCATTAAGGCTATGAAAAAAAACTCTCATCCATACATCCTGATTCAAAATGTCATGATTATCAACAAAAATGTAAAAGGTTGTAAGGATTTCCTTTGCAGTTATGGTTTCCTCCCCCGTTAAATTGGGAAACTCCTTAAGGTAGCCTTCAACCAAGAGATTATTCAAAGGCTGAGGTAACATGAGAGGGGCATATCTAGCAGCCACTATGTCAGCCATCCTTTCTCTAGGTGGATTAGCACCTGCCATTGGGCTGTGAATTGGAGGATAACCAGGGGGAGACGAAGTTTGGACAGATGAGACTGGGCTTGTGTTTTTGGGAGAAAAAGTAAACGACTGAGTGTTGGGGAAAAATGCTACAGGGCTCGAGGGGATAGAGGTTTCCCCATCTTTAAATGAAACAACTCTAATAGGGGGAGGAGTAGTAAACCCAAGAGTGGGAAAGTCTTCTGATGTTATGGAACTTAACCACTTCACAACTTTAAAGGAAACATGGGTGTCAAATATTTCTCCTTCCAAACTAAGAATAGGAGGGGAGAAATCAACGGGAAAACTCCCAAAATTTAAAATTCTTGAAACTCCAACAGATGGTATAATAGGAGAATTAGAAGCAGTGACTGGAGTTTTTAAAGAAGGATTATGTAGATTACCAAAATCACCTAGTACAACGGTTTAAGTACCTTCTTGAGAGGTCTTTCCCTTTTTGATAATCTTCTTTGGGTCAACTTTAGGTGTAACTAGAGGCAAATACATAGTAGACCTCATGAATCTGCTTTTGGGAGACACATCTGAAACAATGGAGTCGCCAAGTGAAAGTTGCAATCTTCAAGGGTACTGATTTCTGATGCACCTTCAGAATCATACTTTCTTGTCGTTCTATCCCAAGGAATTTTTTTCAATTCGTTCCCCGACAACAATGCCAAGAATGCTAGCACTGAGAGTCACCCTCAGATTGTGGGAGGATAAGATCAGTACCCATCAAAGTTTTTGGTGGATGTTGGTTTTATATGAGTGGAGGTCAATGGAAAAAACTCAATATATGAATGATGTTCAACACAGAATTGGACAAGAAATGCACAGGGAAGTTAGGGCCACATTAAATTCAGCCAGTCAATTGAGTTTAAGTGTGAGCAGAGGGAAGACTTAGTGAGAAAGGTGAACAAGATTTCCATGGGTGTCAAACTTTCAAGCAGCTTGGAGAAGAAAAACTAAGACTCAATATCACTCTTGAGATTAAGATTCAGACACTGAAATATGTCCAAACAACATAGTCAAAAAAACATAATGATCAAACCTACATATAAATGAAGCTACAACAACTCGATTAGATCCTCCATGCCTGAGCCATTCAATGTAAGAGGGAAAACAATAACAAGGGAGATGACTAAAACTGGTCACGATACCACTGTAATCAAACCTACATTACAACATCATAACAACCCTCGACTGGATCCTCCATGCCCGAGTGTTTTAGCATAGTGTTTACAGAGAGATGAAAAGAAGTTGACTTCTATTAACATGAAACTATCAAATTTGATACATAAACAGAGAACAATTATGGCATCAAAACATTACAAAATAGGGATCTTTTCTCAACCAGTTGACGACCTTAACAAAATATCAAAACTACCTATTTATACTCAGCCCAGTCCACCACTACTATGAGTATGATCTGGCAACTGCATTCAAAACCTTTCGTCTGCATTTTCTTTTGTCAGACTGAGCGTTCATCCTTCTGTTAGACACGATCTCTGATCAATATGGGTCTGCAGGGAAATCTATCCACAGGGGTACCATGGGTTGATGGTTCAGTTCCCACGACCAGGCCTTCCATGCCTTCCATTTATTGAGTGAGTCGAGGTTTCAACCACGAAGCCTACCTTCCATTAACTTCTTTTCCTCGGGGACTCAATGAGACTTAAAGCTCAGGGGGAGGCCATGTGATACTCTCAGATAGGACGACATATAAACATATGATTATGGGGATGTTCAAAGGTGGTTTGGGTTTAGACTGCTTTTGGGCCCGCAATCCACCACCTTTCGCCATGTAACACTTTCACCTTACCATGGTTTCAATTGCGGGACCACTCAAGAAAATTATCACCCGAGTATGTTGCATCCCCGCAATGGACTATGGTCGTAGATATGGTCATGTTCTGAGATCTAGGTGCACCTGCTAGATTTAGCACCACTTCCAAGATTTAATTGCCCACCAACTTTAGGACCTGCCAAAAGTGTGCCTTGGGATGGGGTGCTACTTTTGGCGTTGAATAATAACAACTCTTGAAGGATGATTTGACGTGGAGGCCGAATTTCAACATGTTGATATGTCGCGGATAGAGAGGTGACATGTGTCACTCAAAAATAGGCTGAAAGCACATCTAAAATGATTGAAACGAGTGTCATGTGTTAGTGCTAGATGGATGCCACGTGTCTGTGTGGGCGGTTGCCATGAACTTGGTGCTCCAAGGCTCAGGTGCTAGCTTCTTTTCCTTTGGCTCCTCTATGTTCTTTTACTCGGAGTTATGGATCTGAGGACGCGTGGCCCCCTGAGATTGACAACTGAGAATTACTTCGGGCCTCCGGACTCCAGAAAAAATAAATTGCAAACTTCATCCTCCTCCACGATTTTACTTGGAGCTGGTGATCTAATGACGTGTTTCCTCTTGAATCGAACAACTAAGAATTACTTCGGATCTTTATCTGGATTTCATAGATCTATGCCATATGTCCCCCGGATCTTCCTTCAAGTAAATCCTCTAGGGCCAAGGATCTGACAATGCGTCGTCATCGCAGATCGACGATCCAGATTCATTTTGGGCCTTCAACACTTCTAGCTTTGGGAGTTTCAAATGTGAAACATGAAAAATATCTCGGAGGAAAAATTCTGAAGTGAATGATCTATTGTCACATGTCCCCACCAATAGATGGTTTAGATTCGTTTCGGGCCATTGTCACTTCGGGACTTCGACACTTTTGAAAGCTTAACTTCCACGATTCTCCAGTGCACCGAACCCTAAAGCCAGGGATCTTCCTCCATTTGTCCT
The DNA here is from genome assembly GCA_009831015.1 of Picea engelmannii. Lineage (NCBI taxonomy): Eukaryota > Viridiplantae > Streptophyta > Pinopsida > Pinales > Pinaceae > Picea > Picea engelmannii. The sequence goes on from ML848995.1 coordinate 31,292, forward strand.
CGGTTTTCGATGGATCAAATATTATTTTGAGACTGTGGCTTTTCGAGGCTTCTTGAGGCACTACTACCAAGATCATTGGCTACGATTGATTTTGAGATCAATGGTCCACAATTTCTTTGGGATTCCGGGCTTCATCTCTTCGGGAGTTTTACACACTTCTCACTTAGAATCTCCAGAATCTCATTTCCCCGAACACTTTGGATTGGATGTCACCTATCCCCCTCAATATCGATGACTCATTCTTGCCCCGGGCCTTGGGACTTCGGACCTTTTGTTCTGGCACTATACTTCGCGCAATTTTGGACTTTTGAATTCCCGTGAGCCACTGATTTGAACTGCTCCTAGAATCTTCTCCACTGGAATATCAAAATTTCATGCTTCTTGTGTTTCGATCCTGAAATGGACTGTTATGAAAGTTTCTCTTTGTTTCCATGGAAGTTTCCTATGTAAACAAGACCTAGACAATTGTTGTGGGTTGGGGAAAACAAGGAGACCAGTGACTGCAACAAAAGGAGATGAGTGTCCACCCTTGGGGAAAAAAAGAGGGGCTTGGGTTCGAGATTCCTTCCGAATAATACATTAAGGGAAACCAGGGCACTTAAACACAAAAGGGGCAAACAAAAACGATGTTACCAGTCGAAGGGGGAAAAACTTTGAGACTTGGCATGTGACAGGGAAAGAGAGACAGGGAAAAAATTACAGTCTTAGGTACTAACAATGAACACATACGACTCCAGACAACATCATGTGATAACACCCCCAAATTTTGAAGTCGTGAAGCAAGGAGGACCATATATCTGAGGACACTTCAGGACCTTTCCTAACCATTGGATCTAAGTCATGGTCAGTCTGACATTGACTACTCCGGGAGATAGGGAGTTTTAAATAGGTAGAATCCCCGAATGCCGAAGTCATGAAGCGACAAGGACCATCGATCCGAGGACACATTGAGATCTCTCCTCACCATTGGATCTAGACTTTCATCAACCCAACATTTACCACTCTAGGAATAAATAGGATATTACACTGTGGAACCCCCAAATGCTGAAGTTGCGAAGCAATGGAGGCCATAGATCAATGGGTCTACGTGGAGACATCTCAACCATGGGATAGAAGGGGTGTTGGAAGGTCCCTGGTGGGAGTGATCGTGCAGGTAGGAGAGGATAGAATAAATTCGGAGGTTGTCAACCCAGAGTAACATGGTGTGCTGGCGTCACCTAGGGTGACATGGACCCCTATTCGACATGCCCCGTGTCAAATTGATTTGTTCTTTTTACCACCCTTATATGCCCATCAGAGCATGACAAATGTCACCCATTAGTGGGGCCATGTTTCGTCTCTTCCCTTTGCCACATGTCATCACCCTGGCACATGATCGCTTGGCCTAAAGGCTAGTGGAGTACCCGAGATATGTGCATAGAAAGAAAAAGGGGTATTCATCGTCGAAGCACCGAACGCTAAATTCCCTTAAGCTTGTGTTTTAAATGAGGATGAAGTTCTACCATTGGATTTAATGGTGGATGGAATTCCACCATAAATGTAGGAATGTTGGGGAAATCCAAGACTTCGAGGAACTTGGGATGGTATGAATGAGACAGACCTACATGGGCACCACATGGCCCTTGACCAATAACGCATGGAAATCTTTGGAAGGGTGTAACTCCCAATCCAGAGCTCGGATTTGAGCAAGGTAACAGTTTTTAGATAGTTCTTCATGAGTAGAAGAGGACAAATATCCCGGGGGGGGATTGGAGATAATTAAGGAAAGTGAAATTTTGATTCCCCATCCATAAAAAGGGTACTTAGGGGTCAAGTGTGTTACATCCAGGAGGGGTCTTAGGAGAAGGAAGTGGATGGTGCACATGAAAAGAACATTGATCTTGTGGGAAAGAGAAATGAGAAGAAGACGTACATGAGCAAGGTGAGAT